>PVKP010009800.1:0-66913 GCA_004027715.1 Plecturocebus donacophilus | reverse complement strand
AGTCAGCAAATCCCTCAGGCAAAGTTTAAATTAAACAACTACCCTACAATACAAGAGAGTCTAGCACTCTCATTTGAATTTGGCATGACATATAAACAGATAAATCAATGGTTTTGTAAAAAAAAAAAAAAAGTGAAGAAATATAATAAAGAAACATCTAAGGGAAAGCATAAGAAAAGACATGAGATGGTATCTTGCTTTGTTGCCCAAGCTGGTCTCAAACTCCTGCCCTCAAGTAATATCTTCTTGGCTTCCCAGAGTGCTGGGATTGCGGGCATGAGCCACTGCACCTGGCTGAGATGTTGTATATGACACCATTCTCACCAATAAATGGAGTTCAACAGGAAAATATTAACCATCATTAATTCCATGAAGTAGGACTAAATGAGGGAAGTGCAACAAGTTCCCAAACATTCTATTTTTACCCTACTGTGAATTTAAAGCTTTTATAATGGACATTAATTGATTTTATTTAAGAAAAAAAACAATAAAGAAATGAGCAATCTCTGGGAAAAAAAATACTGCAGAAATAAGACTGTTTGCCTCACCTTTCCTAGGGGTTGATGTGACATGGTGATGGCACTGTGAAGCATTATACAGATGTGCTTTAATTTTACAAAGGGAGGTAGGGAAATAATTTTCTAACTTAGCTTTTCCCTCACTAGCTTTTCCTAAATAATAAAACAGTTCAGTAGGAAAATATAAAGGAATAAATTACTTAAATATTCTGAAATGTCTTCAAGATAATAATAAATAAAAGTAAAAGCAGGCCAGGCACAGTGGCTCACACCTGTAATCCCAGCACTTTGGGAGGCTGAGGCAGGCGGATTACCTGAGGTCAGGAGTTCGAGACCAGCCTGGCCAACCTGGCGAAACCCTGTCTCTACTAAAAGTACAAAAATTAGCTGGGTGACCGGGCGTGGTGGCACATATCTGTAATCCCACCTACTTGGGAGGCTGAGGCAGGAGAATTGCTTGAGCCCAGGAGACGGAGGTTGCAGCGAGCTGAAATCATGCCACTGTGCTCCAGCCTGGCCCACAGAGTGAGACTCTATCTCAAAAAAAAAAAAAAAGAGTAAAAGCTACAGTGTTGAGACTTCCACCTCTTACCAAGTTGAAATGAAAAAGACTGGATTTTTTTTCCCACATGAAACAAATAAACAGAAGAAAACCTTCTTAAGAAAACAGTTTTCAAGACACTGGACATCAAGCAATGAAGTGGTCCCTGGTAGAAGGGAAACAAATGCAGTGAGCCCTGTGATTGTTTCAGAGCCTGGAGATGTTTCCAGGTGACAGTGCAGGAAAAACAAAACCCTTTGGAGACTGGTGGATTCCATGAGTTGAGGAGATGGAGCTGAGAGTCCAAGAAATCAAGGTAGCTAGAGTTTGCAGGACAAAAGTATCAGAGATGAGAGAGATGCATAGATAACTCTGGAAATATGCAGAGGGACTAATCAGATATTCAGCAGCCACCTTGTATCTGTGTTTCTAGTGACTACCTGGTTTTTTCCTCTTGCTTTTAGAAAAAACACTTACCAGAGTAGAATGGCTGCCTTTGTCTTAGTACAGTGATCTTATGCCACCTGGTAGGATGGAAAGTGTCAGTCATCCCAAGTTCAAATCCTAGCTCTTCTGCATCTACATGAGGAAATTGCCTAATGCTGAGAAAAAAACCATCCAAAAAGATTAGAGGAAACAGTACCTGGTGCTCACACCAGGCTTGGAATAGTGCCAGTGTCCTTCAGATAGACTGGAAAACTTCATAATTCACAAAACATTGGGGAGAGGCTTTGCTCAGCAGTGGGGAATAATTAGCCCTAAACTAAACATTGCTCTGATCCAACCTAACAAATCTTAAAAGCAAGACCTGAAAGATGAAACTGTTTCCAAGTAACTAAACTACATTCCAGAATATTTATAGAAATACAAAAATATCCAGCACCCAACAAGGTCAAATTGTCAGTGTCTGGCATCCGGTGAAAAATTACCAGGCATACAAAGAAACAGGAAAATATACCCATAATGAGGTAAAAAAAAAATAAACTGAAACTGACTCAGAACTGACACAAATGTTAGAATTAACAGAGAAAGACATTAAAAGTAACTGTAATTATATTTCAGATGTTCAAAAACTTAAATAGAGACATGGGAATTTTTTTAAAGGCTCAAGTCAAACATTTAGAGTTGAAAACTACAATGTCTGAGATGAAAGATATCTAGGATGGGCTTAACAATATATCCACACAATGGAACACTAATGAGTAATGAAAAGGAATGAACTGTGGATATAACAACATTAATGAATCTCAAAATAATAGTGCTGAGTGAAAGAACCCAGGCAAAAAAAGATTATATATTATATTATTTTATGTAAAATCTAGAAAATGCAAAATAATCTGTAGTTACAGAAAGCAGATAATGGTTACCCGAGGAGAGGAGAAAGGATTCCAAAGGGGCATGAGGAGTGCTTGGGGGTGATGGGTATGTTAACTATGTTTATTTTTATGATGGTTTCATGGGTGTATACATATGTCAAAACTTATTTGTTTTTTTAAATATAATTTTAACTTTTATTTTGATTTGAGGGTACATGTACAGATTTGTTACCTGGGTATGTTGCATGCTGCTGAGGTTTAGAGTATGATTGACCCCATCACCCAAGTAGTGAATACAGTACCCAATAGGTAGTTTTTCAAACCTTGTCCCCCTCTTTCCCTTCACTCTCTAGTAGTCCTAGTGTCGTTGTGCCCGTCTTTATCTCCCTGTGAACCCAGTGTTTAGCTTCCGCTTATAAGTGAGAACATGTGGTATTTGGTTTTCTGTTCCTGTGCTACTTCACTTAGTATAATGGCCTCTAGATGCTTCCATATTGCTGCAAAGGACGTGATTTCATTCTTTTTTGTGGCTGTGTCTTACTCCATGATGTATATGGACCACATTTTCTTTATCTAGTCTACCACTGATGGGGACCCAGGATGATCCCATGTCTTTGCTATTGTGAATAGTGCTGTAATTGAACATATGCGTGCATTTGTCTTTTTGGTAGAATGATTTCTTTTCTTTGGATATATATACACAGTAATGGAATTCCTGGGTCAAATGGTAGTTCTGTTTTAAGTTCTTTGAGAAATCTCCAAAGTGCTTTCCACAGTGACTGAACTAATTTTTACTTCCACCAACAGTAAAAATGTTTCCTTTTCTCTACAGCCTCTCCAGCATCTATCTTTTTTTGACTTTTTAATAATTGCCTTCTGACTGGTGTGAGATGGTATCTCATTGTGGTTTTGATTTGCATTTCTCTAATGATTAGTGATGTGGAGCATTTTTTCATGTTTTTTGGCCACTCATAAGTCTTTTTTTGAGAAGCATTTATGTCTTTTGCCCACTTTTAAATGGGGTTGTTTTTTTGCTTGTTGAATTGTTTAAGTTTCTTATAAATTCTGGATATTAGACCTTTGTTGGATGCGTAGTTTCCATCCTCATTCTGTAGGTAGTCTGTTTACTCTGTTGATAGTTTCTTTTGCTGTGCAAAAGCTCTTTAGTTTAATTAAATCCCACTTGTCAATTTTTAAAAGTTATAATCACCATACTTTAAATATGTGCAGTTCATTGGATATCACTTAGAACTCAGTAGAGCTATTTTTATTTTTGTTTGTGGTTTTATCTATTTTTTTCTTCTTTTTAATTTTAATTTTTTGTTTAGGGGCACATGTAAGGTTTGTTACATAGGTAAACACATGTCATGGAGGTTTGTTGTACTTACTGTTTCATCACCCAGGTATTAAGCCCAGTACCCAATAGCTATCTTTTCTGCTTCTCTGCCTCTCCCCTATCCCCCTTCAAGTAAACCCCAGTGTCTGTAGTTTCCTTATTTGTGTTCATAAGTTCTTATCATTTAGCTCCCCCTTAGAAGTGAGGACATGTGGCATTTGGTTTTCTGTTCCTGCATTAGTTTGCTAAGAATAATGACCTCCAGTTCCATCCATGTTCCCACAAAAGACATGATTTTATTCCTTTTTATGGCTGCATAGTATTCTGTGGGGTATATGTACCACATTTTCTTTTCCCAATCTGTCGTTGATGGGCATTTACGTTGATTTTATGTCTTTGCTATTGTGAATAGTGCTTCGGTGAACATTCACGTGCATGTGTCTTTATGGGAGAACGATTTATACTTCTCCAGGTATACACTCAGTAATGGGATTGCTGGGTCAAATGATAGTTCTGCTTTTACTCTTTGAGGAATTGCCATACTGCTTTCCATAATGGTTGAACTAATTTACACTCCTAGCAACAGTGTATAAGTATTCCCTTTTCTCCACAACCTCACCAGCATTTGTTATTTTTTTTACTTTTTAATAATAGTCATTCTGACTGGTGTGAGATGGTATCTCATTGTGATTTTGATTCTCATTCCTCTAATGATCAGTGATATTGAGCTTTCTTTCATATGCTTGTTGGCTGCTTGTGTGTCTTCTTTTGAGACGTGTCTGTTCATGTCCTTTTCCCAATTTTTAATGGGGGTGTGTGTTTTACTCTTGTAAGTTCAAGTTCTTTGTAAGATGCTGGATAGAAGACCTTTGTCAGATGCATAGTTTGCAAATATTTTCTCCCATTCTGTAGGTTCTCTATTTGTTGGTAGTTTCTTTAGCAGTGCAGAAGCTCTCAAGTTTAATTAGATCCCACTTGTCAATTTTTGCTGTTGTCGCTATTGCTTTTGGTAGCTTTGTCATGAAATCTTTGCTTGTTCCTATGTCCAGGATAGTATTGCCTATGTTGTCTTCCAGGAAGTTTATAGTTTTGGGTTTTACATCTAAGTCGTTAATCCATCTTGAGTTCATTTTTATATATGGTGTGAGGAAGGGGTTCAGCTTCATTCTTCTGCATACGGCGAGCCAGTTATCCCAACACCATTTATGGAATAGGAAGTCTTTTCCCCATTGCTTGTTTTTGTCATAGTAAAGCTATTTTAAAAAACGTCAAACCACTGAAAAACTTGGAAAATACAGAATTCGTAAATATGACTTATTTTAAAATATTTAAAATGCAAATTTTATAGAATGGTAAAATAAATATTTAAATCTGGAATTTTTGTTACATCTAAATCTATAGAATCTGTAGACTACTTCTATAATATTGTATCTAGTATAGTATCTGAAATTTGTGTTGGAGGTGTTGTTGTTGTTGTTGTTGTTGTTGTTATTTTTGGAGATAGAGTCTCAGTCTGTCCCCCAGGCTGGAGTTCAGCAGTGCCATCTTGGCTCACTACAACCTCTTCCTCACAGATTCAAGTGATTCTTGGGCCTCAGCCTCCCGAATAGCTGGGACTATAGGCATGCACCACCATGCCCGGCTAATTTTTTTTGTATTTTTAGTAGAGACGGGGTTTTGCCATGTTGGCCAGGCTAGTCTTGAACTCCTGGCCTCAAGCAATCCACCTGCCTTGGCCTCCCAAAGTGCTAGGATCACAGGTGTGAGTCACTGCACACAGCCTCTTTGTGTGTGTGTGTGTGTTTTTTAACAACGAGGTTAGAACATCTTTCCTCTTCCTGTTTAAGAACTATATATTTTCATATTTTTCAAATTAGAAAAATGAAGTCAGAAAGCCACAAGGTAAATTTCAGTTATTTTTTCTAAAATGTGCTCCATAAATTATGAAAATATTACACATTTTTTTAAACCATAAGTGACTGTACATTTACCCCCTAATAGTCTTCTCTGTTCAATAGGAGGTCTGGGCTTAAAACCCTCTGAATGTCTGATTAAAGACTCAAATGCTTTAATTCCTGTTGTTCTGCTTCATTAGAGATACAGTTGTGTGATGGATGCTCATTATATTTTTGAATTAACTAATTTGTGTATTCTCACATTCCAAACTTGTCTGTCCTGATTTCCCCCAGTTTGATGCTGACCGTGATGAGGATGAGGTGTTCTATGACATCAGCATGGCGGTTGACAACAAGTTATTTCCAAACAAAGAGGCTGCAGCAGGTAAGTCACTGTGTCCTTTAGGCAACAGTACACCATGATCACCTGCCAAATGTCTGGGACTTTGTATTAATGGATGAAGCTCAACAAACTGCCGCAAGGTTTAAGGATGACACCATTCTCAAAGTCTCATACTTTCTGGTGTAAAAATAAAAGTATAGAACAAAACAGAGAGGAGGGGCTATAAATCTGTTCCTTATAGTTGCTGCTTTTCTTCCAGTCATTGCACATGGAAATTAGCAAGTGGTCGCAATGTAACACAGGGCCTATGTTACTATAAAAGAAGAATATCTAAACCCATACTTTGTGTAACAATTAAAATTTACAATATCTTCAGGAACCCCTCACTCATAGGATAAGTTTCTCCCTCGTTGCCTGGAAAAGGCATCCCCTCCAATCTGGTAGCCACTCCCATCCCAACACACAGCTCCTGGGTGACCCTCCCCATTTCTTCCTAAGTGCTCTTGCCTGAGCTTTGACTTTGGACGCTGATGTAGAGTAATCACACCCCCTAATGTAGGCAGTACTCACGATTCTGTCCTGGCCGTCCTCTCATTCTCTCCTTGCTCTGACCCTGAGTCAACTCATTGTCACATGTGGCTTTAACATCAATTTCATCTGAATGACTCTCCAATCTTAGTCTCAGTCCTGACCTTCTTTCTTCTGAATAATGATCTCAAAGGGTAAAGATCAAAAGCATGGGACCATAAAGAAAAAAGGCTAAACACTTAACATTTAAAATCACTATTTGAAGCCACCTAAGAGTAGCTTCAAAGAAAGGCGAAATTACAAAGGTAAGGTGATAGTATTTCTGGGCAGACCCACAGAATGCAGATAACTGATGTAAACTCATCCACCTAACTTTCTAGTGAGATTTATAAAAAGTTGGCCTATTGCAAGAAAGATGAAATACTGAGAATCATGTAAGATTGTGAAACATGACTACTGCTGCTCTGAAAAATACTATGACTCCTGTGCTTTTCTACTTAATATTTTCTATAGAAGATGCTTTAGAAGTGACTACCTCTAACAACAAATATTTAACTGCTAGATATCCTGTTTGCTAATACAGTGGGGTGGAGGGGATGATTGAAGCCACCCCTTCTTTGGGATGCCCAGGACTTTGTGGCTCGCTAGTGGTGTTTCTCCATTAGAGAGCCTTACCCTGCAGTGATGCAACTGTGCTGGTTTCTGCACTAATAGGAAACTGCCCAGGGACAGGTGCTGTGTCCTCATTCTCCTAAAGTCCCCTTGGTAAAGTGCATAGTGCCTGAGCCTCAGCAGCAGCTTCCAGGTATCTACTTTCTCCTCTATACCTCTGAATTCATAAACAGAAGACTCTGTGCTTACAGCCTCAACTCCCACTAACTCTTCCCCTCCTGAGACTCCCTGAAAGCTGGTTTCTGCTTCAGCCTTAGAATAAATCTGTTTTCTCTAAAACAGCCCTTGGTGAATAAAATGCAGTACACTAGAAGTAAATGGTGCCTCCCCTACGGAAGCCAGCCACCGTGTAGCTCCAAGATACTGTCCCTGTTAAGGAACAATGGTGTAATCTGGCTTATAAATCTTGATGACTCACCCAATAAATAAGTCATATCCACAGCCTCTACTCTGTGAATTGTCAGCCTCCAGGTGTGGTCCCTCCGCTATTCTTTTCTCTCTGAACTCTCTTTCTGCAGAATCTCAGCTGTCCCACAGCTCCCATTTCGCCTCCTATGAATGGCATCCAATTCTCTTTCTCTCACCTCGACCTTTCTCCAGGGAGCCAGGCAGAAATGTTCTTGCCTGCACACTCCACACTGATCATCATTCCCCAGGGGCACCTTGGGAATCCAAACCTTTGTCTCTGTTCCCACTGCATTCACCAACGCTTTGTCATTCCTCATCCCTGGCCTTTCCTGTCTGTCCTGAATCTCCTGCTGCCATGGGGATCCTCACAGAATGCCGCTCTAATCATCCTGCCTTTCTGTAAAAACAAAACAAAACAAAAGAAAACCTTCAATGACTCCTGCAGGCTGGCCACCAGTACCCTTAGCACAGAGGAAAGCTCCAAATCCCTTGCTGTCCTGCAGTGGTCCTGTTACTACATCACCTCCCCCGCATCACTGGCACCAGCTCCCCCCAGTTCCCTAGTACCTCGAGTACCTTCCTGCCTCAGGCAGTTTCCACCGGCTGTTCTCTCTGCTTAGAAAATCTCTCTCCTCTTCTGCTTCCCTCCACTCTCCCAACTCCATAGAGCCCCATCCTGCACCAGGCCAGATTCTACTTTGTGTGTCAGGGTAAACGTGGTGATTTTCTCAAGGAGACTTTCTCAGACCCCACCCCAGACTAGATTACGCCCTTGAATAGCACCCTGTGACCCATAGGTATGTCAGGCCTTTTCTTAGGATTACCATTGCTCTGACCCTCGGCTCCTTCGAGCTCTGTCTGCAGTGTCTCCTCCTCAATGGAGCCCTCCACCAACACTTCTAGCAAAGCCGTCTCACTGCATCACTCAGCTGCTCTGGGCCTCCATTCCTTTATCTATAAAGAGGGGACAATAATAGCAGCTACCCCATAGGATTATTCTGAAGAGTAAACAGTTTCTGTGTGCAAAGCATGTGGCTGTCACATTGAAAAGGCTATCTATGAGTTCGTGTCTTGCAGAGGATTTGAGGGCTCATGGGGAGAAACCACGTCTTACACAATACAACTTTCCCTCTTTTCCTGGGTCTACTTCTGCTCTCTTCTCCCACTCTGCCTCCCTCCCTCCCCCAACCCTGTCCTGGAGTAACTGAAAAACTCGTGCTTCCCCTTCTCACCCAGAGCAGCCCACCAACACCCAGATCCCTCAAAGAGTTCTAGTCCCAAATACTGTCAGAATATTTTTGCAAGTAAATACAGTGGTCTTCCTACACATTGTAATGAACACTTTCCATGCCAGTGGAATTCAAGCTCGATTCTTAGTGCTTAATACAGGGCAGGCACTTATAGGAGACATTTAATATTTGTAGCGTGGATCAGTGAGCAAGAACTGTAAAGGTAAAGTGGAAGTGTCCTTTCCTTTTCAGTCATTTGGTACATATACACTGAACACATACACCTTCTAAGTTTTGTTCTTAGATTCAGAGATGAAACAACCCTTACAGTTTAATTTTCTTTAAACTGTAAACTTTTAATTTACAGTTTCATTAAAATTAAACTGTAAGATACCCTGTAAGCAACAGGACAAGGGAGAAACTGCGTTCCTCAGAGAGTTCAGTTTAAGGGTTGGAGGAGTTTTATTTACAGACACCCTTCCCTGCTCAGGAAGCCCTGCCGTTCTAAGAGTATCTTTGTTGAGTAATCGAAGTGGGAGGAGGATTTTCCTAAAACTTTGACTTAAAGGTCCACCAGGAGGAAAAACACCTGTAACCTTGTCACAGAAAGCAATATGGTTAGCCTCTGGTACCTCCAAAGCCAATTTGTGTCATCTTCCCACTTAAATTTAAGGAGCAAACCTGAAAATAATATTTCCGAGGGCCATTCTGCATCTAAAACTAGTAGCACTGGGTATTTTTTGTGGGGTTCTGTATTTTAGTTCATACCTTTCTCTGTCATCTATAGAAAGAATATTTTTAAATCGGAAAAGAAATTGAAAAATTCAAAATAGGGGGAAATGAAAGCCATACTATCCCCTTTTCATAACATCCTAATTTTGCTGTCTTTTTTGAGTAACAAGATCATTACAGTTGTTTTATGTGTTAAATTATCCAACGAAAGAAGGCAGTAATGTGTACATTTGTCTATGTTTTTCTCTATTTTGTGTGTCAAACCTTAGACTGTTATTAAAGGTCCCATTTTCAGCAAACCAAGAAACCAATGCTGAAAGAAAATGAAAGCCATTCAATCATTATCCAAGCTGATAATGATATCCTTTGTCTATTGCCTCCTATGATATATTAATACTGTTGCCAGGAGCAACAATGTTTCAAGAAATTTCATCCCTAATGATGCAATAAAATTCCTGTTAAGAGCATTTTATTTCGACAGAGTGAGACTCCATCAAAAAAATAAAGCATTTTATTAGGAAATCCAATCACTCTTTTAAACAAAGGTATTTTCATTCTACCATTGCTGAAGACAGTTATTTAATTATCTTGCTCTGTTTTCAAATATTAATGTGTAATATCCATTAACTGAGTTGTTTAAGAGCCCTTCATGTTGTCCTTTTTTGAAAACAACTGAAAGAACAGTTTCTAACTAAATAAAATAAGTAGGACACAGGTATTAAAAGCAGCTATATGTTTGAGAAGACTTCGTGTTCAAATCACAGTACTCACTCCACATGAATCACTCTAAATACAGGTGAAGTGAGGGTGTCATTTGAATCCAAGTAGCTATCACAACTTCCACTAGTCAGTGACAGATGATCATCATATTGTGGAAGTAATGAAAGTAAGTAAAATTTGTGTTATCTTTAATGATGCTGTCAATAGCAGCTTCCTAGAAAGGAGCATTGATTGTTGCCAGCTTGAATGAGGCTCCTTAATTCCACTTCTGATTGTTCCATTTCCACAGCCACCCCTGTGACCTGTGTGATCATCAACCACTTACTGTTCCTCATTTTCTCAGCACATAGACTTGACAGTATGCTTCCCCAGGTCCTTTCCTGTAGAGCACTACAGCGAAATAGAGTCTGAGTAAACCCATGTAGATTGCCCTTGCTTAGAATTTGGAGTCAGCATGGTTGTTAGAAAGAGAAGTAGGAGCTACTGGTTCTGCCTTTGGTCTCAGGCACTTTCTACGTGACCTAGGCCAAGTTTTCTTTTTTAACTTTTCTGCATCTCATTTTTCCTCTTTTCTAAAATGAGAAGTGGGATTCTGTGAAACAGACATTGAAAGTCATGGCAAAAACCACAGTTTCTTTTGTACCAACCTGACAGTTCTAAAATGTCTATTATCTTATAATGGAAAAATATTTGTTTTTTATTTCTGATGCTGCCTCACAACAGAAGTGCAAACTGACCTTCAAACTGGGATTTAAGACAGTGAAGTATTTTGGCCTCAAGACACACCTTACGGAATTCTTTATTTGAAACAAATACCAAAAGTACAAAAGTAGAAAAATTATATATAATCCCACTAATTTAAAAATATATACGTAAATTAAAGCTTCCCACCTCTCCCCTCTAACCTCTGCTACTAGCATGGTGTGTAGTCTTGCCAACTCCATTTTAGCAACCACCTTCTGAACAGTGGTCTGGCAGGGGCTGTGCTGGCCACGATTAGCATCACCCAGGGTTGTTCTGAACACACTTACGCAACTCTTCGTGGCAACTCTGTGATTACTTTTCCAAAACGGTTTCACGGTTTATATGTCCATTTTGAAAAACTTTATCATTCTTTTAAAAAAAAAGTAAAGATATAAACACAGTAAACACTGGTTTTACTGCTTAGAACTTAACCTGATAATGGCTATTTGTCAAGTTGGAAGACAACAGGGACAATGATAAGAGAAGAGAAAGGGAAAAAAGAAAAGAGATGAGAAAAGACTGTGTAAGGACAAACCCCAATTCATTTTGAAAGAAAATATGAAAGCAACATCAGGAACAGGTCTATATCCGAGAAATGTTTGAGATGCTTGATGTTTTTTAAAAATTCATCTTCATTATGCATTACTCATTGTATATTCTGACTAAGAATTATTTGCGAAGGCCAAGTTTACAGTGAAACATAGGATGGTTTGTTTTTTTCCCAGGATATATAATATTTTATGGGCGGCACTGAATTCAGTCTTTCTGGCTAGTTAGATGATATATATTTCCTAGCAGGAAAGAGTTATTAAATGAGAATGATTAATCAGTTGTGCTTCAGAAGTCTCATTGTAAAAATTACCAGTTTAAGTCTGAGCCTTGGGGATTCATAGGTAAGTGATTTAATGAAACCTGTAGTACCTAAGGGAAATAATCTCTCTATTCATCCATTAAGTTAACCTGATTTTTCTCACCTTCAGCAACTAAGGTGACCCGAAGGCTTGAGGAAAAACTAGAGTTTTCATGGAGTAAGCAAACTCAGCCTTCCTATTTCTGGGAACCCCTTACTCTCCTCCCACTCTGTACTTTGCTCATGGTGTTCCTTCTACTGTCAGGGTAAACTCCACAGGAGCCGAGGCCTCAGTCTGCTCTCATATAAATATAGAATTAGAAAAGAATTAGAGATATAGTTATATAGTTTTTCCTATATATAATCATAAATAATCACATAGCTATTCACATGTAACTATAAATATATGCATATATATAATCATATAATCTTTAATCTTACTCATATGTCACAGGTCAAGAAGTATGGGACTGAGGTGGCACTGGAAAAAGAGGTGACCCTAAGATCAGATGCTCTGAGCCCTCCGTCACGCCCGCATCAGGGCTGCTGCAGGGTGCCTCGGCTGCGCAGCAGCAGCAGTGCTGTGAAAGTGCCCGCTGTTTAGCCAGCCAGGGAAGGAGACGTCCAAGGTGGCTGAGACCTCTCCTTCCTTGGGGTAGTGCGGAGAAAACTCCGCTCTTCCAAGCTCCTGTGGTAGGCCTGACAGCTGTCAGGGAGGCCCATAGACATCTGGGGGCTTAATTGTCTCTGTGATGCTGTGCTTCAGCGGTCACGTTCCATGGCTACTTTCATGTTCTGCTTCTATACCTGGTTCCTCTCTTTCTTTAAAGATAAGAATTAGTAATAGTAACATAAATCTTAGTGACCTTGTTATTTCTTGACAAGTATGTAAAATGTGCTGATGCCTTAGATTTTCTCCTAGCCTCAGCTTCTTGAAAATCCTGAGCCCCTGTCTCCAAGACACGTGATTTACCTGACCCTATCACTGACCACCATTACCTCGCCCTACCTACCCTTCCTCCTGTTTTGTACTAAATAAAAGTCAGAGTGTCCAGGCACTCCAGGCCACTGCCGGACTCTGAATTTTGGTTGGCAGCGGCCCCCGGGGCCCAAACTTTCTTTTCTCTATCTCTGTGTCGCGTGTCTTTATTTTCACAGTTTCTCATCTCCACACCAGCAGGGAGGGGCTCACAGGACCCTGTAGGGCTGGACCCTACATTCTACCTCTGTTATTATTGCAAATCCTGAAACTGCTTCTCCTCCTGGACAACCTATATTTACCCTCAAAGTTCAGGATCACAGATCCTCGTGAAGAATCCTAACTCCACCATCACCTCCACTATTAGTCAGTATTAGTAGCTCACTCTCTTGAGTTGCTGAACCTTTAATAATAACCTCTTGTTGACAAATTATTCTCCCTCACAATATTTTCTTCTTCTTAAGGGTGCAGACAGTATCTCTGCACTTTAAATCTCCAGCAAAACATTGTACCTGGCAGATGAGAAGAGTACAGAAATGTTTCTGAAT
Source organism: Plecturocebus donacophilus (assembly GCA_004027715.1). Classification (NCBI taxonomy): domain Eukaryota; kingdom Metazoa; phylum Chordata; class Mammalia; order Primates; family Pitheciidae; genus Plecturocebus; species Plecturocebus donacophilus. The sequence continues at coordinate 53,554 of PVKP010009800.1, read as the reverse complement.
TTAATGTAACATAGGAAAATATGGAAACCTAGTGAGAGATTGTATACTTTAAAAGCATACACCGACAACCTCCATCCACTAGTCTTTTCTTTCCTAATTTTAGGTTCAAGTGACCTTGATCCTTCGATGATATTGGACACTGGAGAGATCATCGATACAGGATCTGATTATGAAGATCAGGTAATTAAAATCTAAAAATAGTACTCTATTTAAATGTTTTTAAGTTGAACCTTTATAAATGTTTTATGAAAATTTGAATTATAAAACTCATTTTGTGAAATACATACTGATATCTAATAACATATTACATGATAAATTACAGTAGTCTACAGCTTTTATTCACTAAGTTTGGCTCTTTGGCACTCCCTTATCCAATGATCCAAAAGAACAGTGAATTAAGGAAAACTTTGTGGTCTAAAGTTAACATGGGATAGAAATGAAGTTCTCTTGCCCAAGAATTTGCCTGCGTTTCTACCCGTTTCCACTAATAAACTAATAATATTTACTGAGCATCTGCTACAGGTTCTGGGCTCTGCTATTTTATTGCTAACTGTGTTAGTCCATTTTCATGCTGCTGATAAAGACATACCCAAGACTGGGCAATTTACAAAAGAAAGAGGTTTAATGAAGAACTCACAGTTCCACGTGACTGCGGAGGCCTCACAGTCATGGCAGAAGGCAAGGAGGAGCAAGTCACATCTTATATGGATGGCAGCAGGCAAAGGGAGAGCTTGTTCAGGGAAACTCTTGATTTTAAAGCCATCGTAACTTGTGAGGCCCATTCACTATCAGAACAGCACAGGAAATACCCTCCCCCATGATTCAGTCATCTCCCACCACATCCCTCCCACAACATATGGGAATTATGAGAGATACAAGATGAGATTTGGGTGGGGACACAGAGCCAAACCGTATCACTAACCTAGGGAAGGAAATGATGACCGAGGAATGCATAGCCACAAAGTTAAATATATTTTCTCTTTGAATAAAACTGAAGACATTTATCTGGGTCATTTTCCTCTCAACAAAAGAACTCTCTCTGCTGCTGTTTTAATGAACCAAAATAGTTGGCAAATGATCCAACTCCCTAATTAGGCTTTATTTTTGAAAAAGGAAAATGTCCAAAACTCTCTTCCGCCTCTCATCAGTGCTCCGTAGCCATGGCTAAAAGCCTAGTGAACATGTTCTTGAGGGAGATTTTGTCCCCATCTTTAACTAATATTCATCACAAATAAAGCAAACAGATATGACCATTGTCCACATGTAATGGCTGGCTGTATATTTCCTATACATATTCAGAAGCTATTTTCTTGAGTATTAAGTTCTTTCCTTATAGCACACAGCAAGGAGATGATGTTGGCAAGTGCTATAATAGCTACCACATGTTTATAGTAATTTTTAACATCTATTAAGCACTTACTACATGCAAAACATCCTGCCGTTTCTTATATTAACTCACTAATTCTTCACAACATCTCTAGAAAGTAGGAATTATTGTCTCTATATCACAGACAAAAAAAAAAAAAAAGACTGGAATAGTAATTTACCCAAGGTTACATAAATGGTTTCACAGTGGGGATGTGAACTTAGGGCACATTCTCTAGCATACCCAAGACTGGACAATTTACAAAAGAAAGAGGTCATACTGCCTCTGCCACAGTGTACTGCCTCCCATCCTAGCCTCTAAAGACAGGCCATTCAGTGGTATGTATTGGGAGCCTTTTCAGTTGCTGACCCATGAGACCCCAGCAGAGGCTAATGCAAAACCACCACTTACAATCTAAAATTACAGACGGCACAAAGAAATGATCTACAACAAGGAAGCCAGCTAGTTAAAGAAATGGAAGCTCCACTCCCCCAACAACTAGAAAGAACAGAAAAAATCTGAAAGAAATCATAATATAAGAATATTCAAAATATTGAAAGGGAAGATTCGAAGCCAGAAACAAATACATGAACAAATGGAAAAGAAGAAAGGAAAAGGAAAGAAACAGGCATTATAGGCACATACAAAAATGTTGTCATTGAAATAGAAATTCAATTAATGGTTGAATAGTGGAGTAGATGCAGCTAAAAAGGGACTTAATAATAGAGTAGAGGAAATTGCCGTAGAATAAAACACAGAGCTGAATAGTTGTCTAATACGAGAAAGAACTTAGGAGACATTGAGGATAGCATGATTGATTCAACATATTCTAAAAGGAATTCCAGAATGAGAGAATGAAGGGGATGGAGGTGAGATTGTATTTTAACAGATAAGAGTTGAGAATTTCACAGAGCTGAAAAAGACAAGTCCCAGTCCCAAAATGCAAGGAACATATCCAGTCCTGAGCAGGATTCTTTTTAATCCTCATCTATTCTTTTTTCATTTAGTCATTCAAGTATTAATTAGACACCTACTGTGTGCCAATTTCTGTTTAGGCACTTGGAATATATAATTATGTAAAACAAACAAGGGCTCTTGTGGCAAGGAGCTTACATCAGACGGGGGAAGACAGAGGGTAAACAATAAACATAGTAAATTAATCAGTTCTGTAGATTGTCAAAGGTGATAAACTCTATGAGAAGAGAAAGTAGAACAGGGTAAGGGGGTTAGGAATGCTGGGGGTGGAACAGATTACTTAATGTATTAATCAGGATCTCCATATTAAATGGTATGCCCTTATTAAAGAGGTGAAATTTGAGCAATGACTTAAAATATAACGTAAACCAGCAGAAGAAGGAAGAGGAAAATAAAATATTAAAAGTGAAAATGTAGTGTTATAGCTCTTTTAGAATTTGTCTAGCAGGCTTTCTAGTTTTTGCTGGAAAGCCCAGAGAAAACTTTTTTTAAAAAAATTAAAAAGTGAAAATGCAATTCCTGTAAAGGAATAATTTTGTTTGTAGCAGATTAAATGGAACAAGAACTTGCATTTATTTAGCACCTACTCTAAACCAGAAATGTGTTTTATGGTTTACATGAATTATTGCTGATCCTTACAATAACTCACGAAGTAAGCTCTGTTAATCCCTAACTTACAGACAAGGAAGTTGAAGCTCACAAAAGTTAACTGACTTCCCAAGACCATAAAGCTAGCAGATTTTAGTGTCAGGAATGAAACTTTGATGTGCCTGGCACCAAAATTTTTTCTCCGCTTTCCTCACTTCAATAAAGCTGTTAACAAGGTCGCTAGTAATCTTTTGCCAATTCCAGTTAACTCTTTTTAGTTACCTTTCTTGACCTTTGGTGCATTTGACACTGTAAACTAGGGATCACCACATTTTTTCTGAAATGACCAGGTAATCTAAGTATTTTAGGCTTTGTGGGCCCATATGGTCTCTGGCAACTACTCAAACTTTGCCATCATTGTGCAAAAGTAACCATAACAATACGTCAACAATGAATGTGGCTTTGTTGCAGTAAAACTTTATTTGTTGATACTGAAATTTAAATTCCATATAACTTTCATGTCATTTATTTTCACCATTTAAAAATGTAAAATTTATCTTACCATTTAAAATGTAAAAGGCCATATAAAAATAGGCAGCAGGATGGATTTGACCTACAGGCCATAGTTTGCTGACTCCTGTCATGAACCACTCCCCTGCTCTTGACATTCTTTCCATTCGCTTCCAACATTTCTAGAGCTTTTAATACTGGTCTGTGTGCTTCACATTTATTACCTCATTTTACCCTTAGACCACTATGTTATTATTATCTCAGTTTTACTGATGAGGAATCTTAGGCACAGAGAAATTAAGCAGTTTACCCAAGGTCACACTGTTGGCAAGAGGTAAAGCCAGGATTCAAAAGGAAGAGCTAGAATTCAAATCCAGCTGTGTGACTCCAGAACCAGGCGCAGGAAAGATAGGCTAGACTATGCTGGTGTAATAAATGAATCTAAGATCTGAGCACTTTCCTTCCAGAGGTCCTTTTACACTTGACCTCCAAAGAGATCATGGATGGGAAAAAGAACTTAAGGAAGATGCACCTTCATTTAATTGCAGATCACCCCATCTCACATTCAGTAGCACTAGTTACTTGCTCTACCTAAATGCAAGGAGGCTGGAATATGGAGCTTATTTATGTGCCCAGGAAGGGAGAGAGGGGCTTGGTGAGCACAAGCCAGTCTCAGCCGCAAAGCTTCTGCTCCTTACCACAGGCTGCAGCACCTGCCTCCACGTGATCCCTTGCTCTTGCCTCTCACTTCACTCGTTCTTGGTTTCCTTGCTGAACTCCTCTCCATCACTCCATCATTTAAGTGGGGACACTCCCCAGCATACTGACCTTGGCCCCTTCTCTCCTAACTGCACATGTTCTCCTATGAGAAGCTCAGTCACAGCCATGGCTTTGACTTTACTTAGAGCTTCCTGGTGAGTTCCTGTTGCATATGTCTGACTACTACGTAACACCAGTTGGATTTCCCATGTGCATCTCAAATTCAACATGTCCAAAAACCACGCTCACCATCTTCCCCCACAAAATCTGTTCTTCCTTCTGTTCTTCCTATTTCTGTGAATGATACCACCATTCTCCAGCTACCCAAGCCAGACACAAGGGCGTCTTCCTATCCTCCTTCCTTTCTCTCTTCCTACATCAGTTTGATCAAGAAGCTACTCAGTTCTCCTGTGCAGGAATTGCTGCCCCCACTTCAGTTCCACTGGCTGTACTTTGGTTCACACTCTCAGCCAGCCTCCTAACCTGTCTCCTTGCCTCAGTCTGTTCACCCATCAAATTATCTTCCTGAAACCACACACAGTCATCGCATTCCACAGTGTAAAACTTTTCTTGGCTTTTCATTGATTTCAGAATGAAATTGGAATCTCTTAGAAGATTCATAGAAACTTTCAAATCTGAATATGACCGCTACATTTTTCTTAAAGCTCACCCATTGCTAGTCATCAAAACACACTAACTGTTCCAGCCACACAAAGCCATTCTCAGTTCCCTCAAATGGGTCATGTTGGCACAGTCCCTTTCCTCTATATGGAAGCTTCCTCAATCCTACTGCTTCTGTCCCATGTGACCTCTACTCATGCACCATCAAGACCAAGCTTCCCCTCTAGGAAGCCCTTCTCTTGTTACAGGTTTGGTTCACCTTCTCAGGGGGCCTGAGATACTCAGTGTTGTTACATTATCTTGCATTTCAGGTAATATGTTCTGCTCTCTGTATCCTCAGTGCCTGCCATGGAGCCTGGCATATGACATATGCTCAGTAAATTCCCGTTTGAACTGGAGTTCTTCTACTTAATGTGTGATGTTTTTATGCCTTACTGAGCCCCTTTTGAGCCTCAGTTTTCCCTTTGAGAAAATGATGGTGACAACCCCACTTAGAAGTAGTGTTGTCAGAGGTAGGGAGTGCAGAGTACCTTGTACAGAACAAATGCTGAGTAAATCTGAGTTCCCTACCCCCCCCTCCTCCCAATATGACTGAACTTTTTAAGATAGCCTTCTGTAGCTGACAGAGGCCACCGCTTCTTCAGCTAAGTGAATGCCAGTTGTCTGAGCACTTCTGATTCCTGGACTGGCATGTGACACACTTAGAAGTTGCTGCCCTATCCTAACAAGTAGGATATAATGAACTGAGATCTGAAAGACTGGTCGTAGGTAACCAAGTATGTGTGACAACAGGAAAGAATTGGGGAGAAGGGAAAGGGATGTTAAAAGAGGAAATAGCAGGAAGAAGCATGGCGTCCAAAAGAAGACCAAGATAGCTGGAGTGCAGAAGAGCCTGGAAAGTAGGGCTTTGTAGAGCAGATTAGGGGCTTTGACTTTATCCTAAGAGCAATGGGAACCTTGAAGAGTTGGGGTTTTTTATGAGGGAGGAAAGTGTGTTGACATACTTATATTTGTGTTTATTTTTTAAAAAAATTATTCTGGCTGCAATGTGGAGAACACATTGGAGGAAAGCAGTCTATGGAGTCAAAAAAAAAAAAAAAGGCATCTATGGAGTCCAGAGGGAGAGGCTGCAGTGGTCCAAACAAGAGTTGATGGTGACACTGGAGTAAAAAAGAGAACAGAGAGAAAGAGGTGTATTTGAGAACTTGTGAGGAAAATCAACAAGACTTCATGTTGGAATGATATGGGAGCCAACAGGGAGTGAGGTGTTGAAGATGACTTCTGGGTTTTTAACTTGCACAGCTGGGTAGACAGTGGTGGCATTCACTGAGAAAAGACAAGTTCTGTGAAGATAGGGCATATGTATAATTTTAGACATGCTGAGTTCAAAGTGCCTCAACACATCCAAGTAGAAAATTTGAGTGAGCAATTAAATATAAGGGTCTGGTGCTCAGAGGAAAGATCTGGGCTGGAAATACAAATTTATGAGCCTTTTTAATATAGATAGGATTTGAATTTGCAAGTGGAGATAAGATAGAGAAAGAAAGCAAAGTTCAGAGAAGAGAGCCTATAGCTGAACACCGAGGAAATTTAAAGGCTTAGTAGAGAAAGATGAAACAGCAGAAAGACGTAGAAGAAGCCATTAGAGAGATTCGAGGAAAATCAGTAGAATGTGGTGTTCCAAAAGAAAAAAAAAAAAACAGTATTTCAGAATGCAGAGAGTGCCAAATGTAGCCGAGAAGATAAGGAAGAGAGAGACTGGAAAATATTTTCCAGTGAATACGGAGGAAACTGAGGACTTTACAAAGAGCTATAAAGTGAAGACACTTAAGCATCTTTAAACTCACAGGAAAGGTCTACTTGTTTGTGGAAAGGAGAATATAGAAGCACAAAAGAGAGGCAAGTCTATCTGAATGTGGTAGGACTGGGTTCTACAGCCCTGGTGGAGACACTGGCCTGAGACCAACGGAGGAACCACAGGTAAGTTACGACAGAAGGAACATAGGATAGAAGGATGGGTTTATATATTTAATGGTGGGAAGTCGATGAGTTTCTGTAAGATGACTTCCAGAGGCAAAGCCGTCTGTTGAGATTTCAAGACTTCAAGAGAGAAGAAGCCTGAACTGTTGTGAAATCTAGCAGGCAGTGTGCTAAGGAAACACAACAGGATTACCAAGTATTTCATTTGATAGTGAATTGAGAGCCCATTTGAAATTAGTGACTGGAAATTTATTTTGACCAATCAATCATTTTCACTTTTTTTCATTCTTTTTGCAAATGTTTATTGGTTGGCCCTAGGTACCAGACACTTTTGTAGGCATTATACTGAGTGTTGCGGAACTTCTAGCAAGACACAGAGAAGGTCAGTAATTTTTTTCACACAGTGATGGAATTTTACCAAATATGTGCTTCAGAAAGACAGAGAGCAAAACATTAACAGTGTAAGTGGTGATGAGCTGAGGATTCTAAGCAGTTTAGGAAGGAAGTGGGTAGAAAACAGTTAGGGACCAATGCCCAAAAGAACTAGAAGCATATTTGATGTCTTTAAAAATATAAGTCTATGTCACTCTTTTAAATCAAGAGCACTAGCTCTTTATATCAAGAGTGCTAGCTCTTGGATTTAAAAGAATATTTGGTCCTAGCAATTGTGTCATCCTAAATAACAGAAAGGGAAATTCTCTAACAGAAAATGATATTTATTCAGAAATGGGCATCGCAGTAGGAATATGGGTACCATAGTTTACAACAGAGGTAAAGCAAGACAAAGATTTTGTAAGAAAAAATAAGGAGGATTACGTAATAGTTTTGAGATAATTATCCTTGGCTACAAGGATAAGTAACAAAGGTGGTGTCAGTCCAAGTTGGACAGGCAATTACTGCACAGATGTCCTCAAATAAGTGTTTTTTGTGTGACATTGTGATGGCTTTTGTACGAAGTTGTGTTTTTTGCAGAATCTTTTGTAGTAGTTTTGTTATCAAAACCTTGTGCATGAGAATCCTCCCTTTATGGCCTTCCCAAGCTGACTTCAGACTTTATCTGTAGAGCCTATAAACAATTTAAATATGACATTTTAGTTAAAACTTTAGTGATAAAACCAATGTTTCTACTTGTATCCCATAATAAAGAGAACAGATTCTTATCAAACTTAAGTAAACAATTATATTGTCATGAATAGTTTTCAAATTTTGGAGGAATCAGGAAGAAAACATAAATGCTTCCATTTTTGTTCACAAATGTTTACTTTACCAAGTGGCTGTAAACAACAGATAGCTTAAGACAAAGTTTTCTTCAATCTGGAAAACAAAACATTGAAGTAAAGAATCAGCAATGTTTCAAATGGGCTATGAAATTCTTTTTATCAGTTCATTTCATTTCATGTAATTTATTCTTGTCCTGCTTGATCTCGACTAGCAGTTTCATAAATTTATCAGTTTCTTCATTGGAGTTCTGAAATTTTTTATTTAGTACATAAATCTTTTTATTTTATTATCTAACAACTTTGATCTTAAAATTATTAGAAATTTATATTTAAGACCACTTCTTAGAGTCTTTTCCATGAATCTGATTGAGTATGTCTTTATAAAAGAACCCAAACCAGTACCTGTGGATGACAAAAAGATAGAAAATAATCATGCCTTAAAATCTGATAAAATCAGGAAAATCAAGTGCAAAGCAAAAGTAAATAAAATTTGATGAAAGTTTATGATAACCAGAAATTGACAAGGAAATTCAGTTATTTTGTGGCATAAAACATAATAAGAATTCTGACTTATATATTAGATTTCTAAGAGTTTTATATAATCTTGGAACATTCATATCAATAACATACTCATAAATGTAACTGAAAAAGGATCTAACATCACTTATCCTTTGTCAGTGCTTCCCATATAATTCACTAAATAAATCTAATCATTTAATATCTCTATAAGATGAAAGATACAGTCTTTGAGGCTCTCCAGGGCCCAACTGGAAAATCACAAAGTTAGTTTTCAGTAAGAAAGATTTAATTTAGAACTTGATCCTAGGGAAGCCTTTTAAAATGTTAAGAGGTTGAAAATACTTGATCAAAATTGGATTACAGAAAGACTTCAAAAACAATACAAAAAGTTACATGAATATAAAACAAACATAAAAATCCTAAACCTTTTCAAAGCTCAGTTTTCCTAAGTAATCAAAAAACATAATAAAGAACACATGAAGCACAGGAACTTATAAAAATCTTCATCTTAGGCCTATGACCGAAAGGGAAAAAAAAGCTTCCTGCAATACAATTGCTTCTTATGGGAAGCCTGTTTAAATAACCTGAAAGTCAAATCTGATGAGAAACTACTTGAATTTAATCAGATTCAAGAAGAGTGTGTCTAAGGGTATGAATTTACATCACATCATAGAAGTAAACAGGAAAACTAGTACCTTGAGCAGAGGAATACATAGCTCTCAGAAAAAGTGAAAGCATGTGAAATTGCCTGGTTACATGGAACAATTCAAACATATTAAGAAAAGCCAAGAGTACAGAATCAAGTTATACTGGAAGAAAACATTGCTTTTCTAGTCCTTCAAGACAAACATTTGAGCATCAGGCCACAACAGCAGAGCTTGAAGTAGAGAAAAAAGTTTCAGGAGCTGACAAAAAAGTTGAAGAAGAGAGTTATCAACCTAGCTGAGCAAAAGGACATACCCTCTCAAGGAGGGCCAGGAAGAGCAGAAGGTAGTGTTGTATGACCTGCAAATCTGTGCTACAAGGTACAACAAAAATTGTGCTTCTGAGATATAAATCTTAAAAGCTTCAAGAGCAAAACTTTACCTCAATAAATGAAATTACCGTCCTAAATAGAGAACATAGCACATTTAATTTGAAACTAGGGAAAGTAAGTAAGAAAGTAAAACAGAGGCCAAGCATGGTGGTTCACACCTGTAATCCCAGCACTTTGGGAGGCTGAGGGGGGCGGATCACGAGGTCAAGAGATCGAGACCATCCTGGCCAACATGGTGAAACCCCATCTCTACTAAAAATACAAAATACAAAATTATGGTGGTGCATGTCTATAATCCCAGCTACTTGGCTGGCAGGAGAATCTCCTGAACCCAGGAGGCAGAGATTGCAGTGAGCCGAGATCATGCCACTGCACTCCAGCCTGGCAACAGAGTGAGACTCCATCTCAAAAAACAAAAACAAAAACAAAACAAACAGAAGTTGCAGTTCAGAAGACAGCTGAAATTTTTCAGAATTAAAAATCAAAGCCTCTTACAAATTTTACTAAGAGCAGATTAATACTTCAGGAAAACTCTTTTTCTAATATGAGGAAACAAAATATTAGTTATCTTAGTTGTAAATGCAGTTTTAACTTACAAACTAAGTTATGTATATAATCAAAACTTAATCCTTAGACTTATACATATATACTGTTTAATACATACATAATTATACTTAGTTCCCTTTTATTTATAGCAGACTTGATTACACACAAAACTCCTTTTATAAAATTCATACCTCACAAACCTTTCACAGTCTGCACAGACCTTTGATGACATGCTTAAGCCTTTAGTTTTGTCCTGTACTTTTAGTTTTTTAAAATAACAAGTCACCTTAGGATAAAAATTTACTTTCCTTGTTTCCTTATTATTCTGAAAAATTGTTCTCTTCTCTTTTAACATTCCATACCAAAAATACATCTTCACACTTATAACTTTTTTCACATCTCTCTGTTTCCTACATACTGGTTCCTTTCTGTCTTGTTTCTATTTCCTTTCTAAATTCATATTTTGAAACAATCTTTAAATAACCTCTAAATTAGACAAATTTTTCTTTTTCTCAACAAAGAGCATATTTTTATCCCTTTCTTATAACTTCTCATGAAAAACACATTTTACTTTTATTGGTATGCTTTATATACAGAATTATATTAATTAGAATTTTAACTCTTAGTAACATTAATTTCTAATGAAAGCATAGGAAGCAAGAAATTCTGAACTGTTCTATATCAGTATTTTATGTATAAGAATTATTTTATTATTTTGGAAACATGTTTCCTCAAATTTTAATGTATATTAATGAACCCAAATATATTTGTTTTTCTATAAAATTTAAGAAGCCAAGAAAAAACTTATGTTTATATTCAGCAATTTGTTTAAATATTTTATCTTATTTTGCAATGACCCAGATATTTAATGAGATCTGTTACTTAATTTAACATAACTAAGATTTTAAGTTATCAAAAAGATTTTTTGAAACTAAGAAGAATTCATTTATAAATGATTATGCCATTTACATTCACCTAATTTATTTTTAACAACTATATTACTCATGAAAACTAAGATATTAGACAAGGCTAGTAATTACTTCAACTATTTCCTAGTTAGCCATTTTTATAGGCTGTGACTAGTAGGCATTCCTCACCCAGCTAAGAACTTTAAAGTTGAATGCTTCAGTATCTTGCCAATAACTCAGAAAATACAACTGTTTTCATTAAATCAACAGTATTAAATTAGTATTACTTATCAAGGAGTTACATAAACAAAGATCATTCTCTTTTTAGGGTAGATTTATAGTTCTACGACATTCATGTCAAACACTGATTCCTTAAAACTTCTGGCAAAGATAAATGTAAAACTGCCTGACCAGTGAACTAAGGCAAAAATATATACTGACAATTCTTAAGACATTTCTATTTTTATTTTATCAACAATTTTAAAATCAGTTTACTTATCAAATATTTATTCAAGTTATATGAACTTAAAAACTTTGGGTTGGTTATGTTGTTGATAAAGTATTTGACTGAAGTGCTAAATTTTTCCCTTTAAGTCACTTAATTAATTAATTAATTAGCTCTTCTGTATACTTTGTTAGAAAATGAATGCATACAACATAAAAACATACAGACAACATGAATACATAGAAGCAGATTCTTTAGCTTTTCATTTTGAAATGTTATGAGACAGCAAAACATAGTAATTTAAACTTACTGGTCTATAAAAGGACAGTTGAATTCAAATTATATTTCTGCAAAAATGGGACCTGTGCACATGGCTGAATTTTATTTGCCCTGATAGGTGACCTTATGAAGGCCGTGGACCAAAGCTTTAAGTAAAGCAGTTTCCACAGCAGTTTGATTTTTAGAAACCTCTTTTTATTCTTCAAGTTTTAAATTAGTTTAGGGGTTAAATATTCAAATGTTTTCATTTTAGCTAGCACTGGCTGAATTGTATAGAAAAACAAAATATCCCAGTGGCCTTGAATTCCAGTAATAAATTTATCTTTTTATTTGTTTGTCTAATTTGCTTGATTAGTTAATGCAGGCAGGGAAGCATTTTAGAAAAAGGTATTTAAAGGTTTTTTTTCCCACCTCAGCTTTTCCTGGCTGATGTACAGCAGACAAAGCAAAATTTTTATGCCAAAGATTCCACTGAGTTCAAGACTTAGACCTGTTTGATCTGAGAGCCTAACTTTTGTAAACCTTAAACTAGTTCTTTCCTTTTTAGACTTAATTAACTAAAGCAATTGTTAAATCACCCTATGCAATTGTTAGTCAAGCAAAACTAAATTAACATTTCCGAAAGGGATGACTCTTAAGTATACAGGATAGCTTCTTGGTTGCCATGGAACTACCATAATTTGAAAGCCCTTTCTTTTTTTCTTATCTTGGCTGAAGTGCCCTTAAAAAAAAAACCTTGTAAGTAGCTTTGGAAATTAGCAAAATTAGATTATTTTAATACAAGTGAAAAAGCAGATTCAGACAAGCAGAGAGAAGGAAAAAAAGAAAAAAAAGAGAGAGAAGTTGAGAGCCTCTACATACCAGCATTTTAACCCTATAGTAGCAGCTTCTTACTTTGGTACCCAAAGAAAACAAGCTTTGGTTGTTCAAATAATGCCTAAGATGGCCATTGGTTTAAAAATGTGCATGAGGAAAAACCCTGTAGCTGGCTGGAGTCCTAGAAAAACTGGCATGCCTTAATGTTTAAGAATCCCATTTTGGTTCTTATTAATCTCTTGAGAGAAAAGAAATCTATGCATTCTATCAGGGAATGTCAGGAGTTTGATAGTTTAGATAGTGGCAACCACCCTGTGGTGGTGGCTTTTAGACAGTGGCTTTTAATTGGCCATCTCACACCTACCACTTTGAATGTTTATTTTTGCTCTGGAAATATGTTCAAAAGCAAGCAAGAAGAGAAAAAACTTACAAGATTTAAATTATTTATAGATGTGTATAACCAAACCAAAATGAAACCAAAATTAGAGTGCTCACAAAAATGTTAAGCCAAGCATGCTAATCAAACAAAATATCAAACTAGGCATGCAGACCAAAAGTGAATTCACCAAAAAAGACATGCATCACAAACAAAGTACACATTCTGTAAAATCCAGAATATTCAAACCAGAAGAACATTGTCCTTAAACCAGAAAGGGCTTGCCAGAAAAGACGAAACTTTATTATTCCAGGGGGACTGCAGCATCCATTATTAAGGTAGTCTTACAATCAAATCAGATCCCAAATAATGTCCAAAAAACTCACCAAAATGAGAGAGTCAGAAAATCTGAGAAGAAATTCTCTAGGACCAAAAAAGCAACTCATAGAAATGAAGAGCACAAAGAGCTCAGGTGATACTGCACTCCAGTTCAAGGGCTGAGAATCTGTCTAAGGTAAGCTGACCTTGATCTCACTTCTGACACCATTTATATCAACCTAAATAAGAGAGAGACAGAGAGAGAGAGAGAGAGAGAGACTCCCTGAAAGAAAGTGATATTTATTTGGGAATGGACATTGCCATGGGAATACATGTGCCATCATAATCTGTGTATGTATTTAGGGAGGTAAAGAAAGAGAATGTTTTTCTAAAGGAAACATGAGGAAGATTACATAATTTTTATTGATATATAATAGTTGTACATACAGGGAACATGTGATATTTTGATACATGCATACAATGTGTAATGAACAGGTAATTAGGATATCCATCACCTCAAACATCTATCATTTCTTTGTGTTAAGAACATTAAAAATCTTCTAGCCATTTTGAAGTATACAATGAATTATTGTTAACTATAGTCACCCTACTTTCCTGTCAAACACTAGAAATTATTCCTTTTATCTAACTGTAGTTTTATATCCATTAACCAACTTCTCTTCATCTTTTCTCCCTTATCACCCTTTCTAGCCTCTGGTAACCAATATTTAACTCTCTACCTTCATGAAATTTACTTTTAGCTCTCGCATATGAGTTAGAACTGTGATATTTATCTTTTTGTGCCTGGCTTATTTCACTTAACATAATGTCCTTCAGTTCCATCCATATTGCTGCAAATGACAGTATTTCCCTCTTTTTATGGCTAAATAATATTACACACACACACACACACCCCTCATTTTCTTTATTCATTCATCCATTGATGGACACTTAGGTGGAGTCTATATCTTTGCTATGTAACAAGTGCTGCAATGAACTTGGAAGTGCTATATCTCTTCAATCTCTTCAGTATACTGTTTTCTGGGGGTTTTGTATATCCTTTGTTCCTTTCTTGCTTTCTTACTGGTTATTGTTGTGGTTTGGTGGGTTTTTTGTAGTGATAAGCATTGATTATTTTCTTTCTCCTTGGAGTATCTTCTACCAGTGAACTTTCATGTTATTTCATAATGATGATGATGATCTTTTTACTTCCAAGTGCATGGCTCCCATGACATTTCTTGTGAGGCCAGTCTAGTGCCATTAAATTTCCTCTGTTTTTGGTTGTCTGGGAAAGACTTTATTTCTCCCTCATTTCTGAAGGGTAGCTTTGTTGGGTATATGGTATTCTTGCCTGACAATTTTTTCCATACTTTGAATATGTCATCTCATTCTCTTCTGGCCTCTAAGGTTTCTACTGAGAAATCTGCTGTTCCTCTAATAGGGATTATCTTATATGTAGAGAATATACAAATGATTATTTGATAATTTGACTACAGTGTACCTTGGAGAGGACTTTTTGGGTTGAATCTATTTGGGGAATTTTGAGCTTCCTGGATTTGAATGTCCATATCTTCCCTCAGACTGGAAGTTTCTAGCTATTATGTCATTAAATAGGTTTTTTAAAACACCCTTTATAGTATCTTCTTTTTCTGAAATTTCCATAATAAAAATATTTGTTCACTTAATGATATCCCATAAGTCTAATATAGGCTATCTTCAGGTTTTTTCGTTCTTTTTTTTCTCTAACTGTATAATTTATAATGGCCTATATTCAAGTTCAGAGGTCCTTCCTTCCTTCCTTCTTTCCTTCCTTTCTTTCTCTTTTCTTTCTTTCTTTTCTTTTCCTTCTTTTCTTTCCCTTCCTTCCTTCCTTCCTTCCTTTCTTTCCTTTCTTTTCTTTTCTTTCTTTTCTTTTCTTTCTTTCTTCTTTCGACAGAGTCTCAGTCTGTTGCCCAGCCTGGAGTGCAATGACACACGATCTTGGCTCACTGCAACCTCTGCTTCCAGGTTCAGGCAATTCTCCTGCCTCAGCCTCCTGAGTAGCTGGGATTACAGGCCCTGGTCACCATGCCCAGCTACTTTTTGTGTTTTTAGTAGAGATGGAGTTTTGTCATGTTGGCCAGGCTGGTCTCAAACTCCTGACCTCAAGTGATTCGCCCACCTTGGCCTCCCAAAATGCTGAGATTACAGGAGCAAGCCACTGCGCCCAGCCAGAGGTTCTTCTGCTTGATAAAGTCTGCTATTTAAGCTCTCTATTGTATTTTTTATTTCATTCATTGAATTCTTCAGCTGCAGGATATGTTAGGTTTTTAAAATGATATCTCTGTTGAACTTCTTATTCATATTGTAAATTGTTTTCCTGATTTTATTGAAGCATCCATCTGTATTTTCTAATAAATCATTGAACTTCCTTAAGATAATTATTTTTGAAATCCTTTTCCACCAATTCATTGATTTACTTTTTATTGGGGTCTGTTACTAGAGAGTTACGTTCCTTTGGTGATGTTTAACTTCCATTCTCTTTTATGTTTCTTGTGTCCCTGCCTTCATGTCTGTGTGTGGACCAATCACCTCTTCCAAACTTTCTAGAATGACTTTCATAGAAAAAAGACTCATCTACAGTTGGGTCCTGGTATGCTAGTTGAGAAAGATGTGGTGACTCTATTTCCAAGTAGGTGCAGTTTTATAGTCTCTCTGCAGCTTCTTTGGCTGTGTTCAACATCCGAAATAACTATAGGCACCTCAGTGGTTTAGGCTGTAGGACTTTGTGGTAGCTGTAGTGGCAGTGTTTATTGTTAGTATCCTCAGCGGCAAGGGCTTCTGGCTCTTCCTATTCTTATTTTCCCCACCATGGGGACACTTAGCTGACAGAATCCTTCTTGATGTCAGGTCTGACACAGCCTAGAAGCAATTGCAGTGGCACTGGTTCCAGAGGCAGGTGCTCAGAGTGGCTGTGGGGCCAGGGTTCTATGCTCAAGATCTCTCAAATCTATTGTGATACTGGGGTATTGGGGTACAGATTTGCTCTCTGTGGCAGCATTGGATTTAGGTTGCTCACAGAGCCATGATATGTGACTCTGAGGTACCCCCTAGCAGCTTGGGTCCAGAAGGTTGGGTTGTAGCTGTGATTCTGCGCCTGGGAGGCAGGGCACAGCCCTGGCCTGACTCTAAGAAATAAGGGATACTCTGGAGGTTTTTGCCCAGGGCACAGGATGTGGCTGCAATTTGGAAGCCTGAACCAATAGGGCTTGGTGGCAACTCGGGTCCCTGGGGATGAGGCACTGTGTAGTGATGACAGTTGGAGAAAACTGTAACAGTGGCTCAAAGCTCAGCTTAGGGATGTCAAGCTATGGGGCAGGGAAGATTTAAAAGCAGTTTAGTCTCAGGGATGAAGGGCTGCCATGGCTACTTGCACCCAGAGCAAGATACACTCCAGCAGTAATTCCATTTCCAAGATGGTGTGTTGGGCAATAGCCATGTGGGCACAGAGGGTGGGGCTCCTTCCCTAGAGGGAAGAGAGCTGTATGGACTCCAGGAAGCTTCTTAAACTGGGCTTAAGTGCCTGTGAGGACCCCAGTGGTAAGGACTGTAGGTGTCCAAGGTGCTGACAGGGGCTGCTGGGATCCTCTTGCTTACTTTTTCCCTATAGAGAGAAGTTCCTCCAGGTTCCCAACTTATCCTAGCTGGGGGATAGGGTGAGGTGGAAGTCAAGTGTTTCCTTCTGTTCTCTGTGTGACCATCCTGAGTTTCTGTGCTCACTGGGGTTTGTGTTATTGTTTGGATGTATTCCAGTGCCCTCCTTCAGTTATTTTCATTAAAATGTAATTATTTCTTCATTGTTTTAGCTGTCTTTGTTGAGGACACAAGCACTAGGGACTTATAGACAGCCATCTTGCTGGTGTCACTATCTGCATAATTGTTCTGAGATAATTATCCTTGGCTACAAGGATTAATAACAAGGGTGGTGTCAGTCCAAGGCTGGACAGGCAATTGCTTGGCAGATGTCCTCCCAAAAGCACTTTTTTGTGTTCAAGAAGCAATGGCCTTTTTGTAAAATTGAGGATTTTGCAGAGTCTTTTTTGATTGTTTTTATCAGGCATTTGTGCATGAGAACCCTTCCTTTATGACCTTTTCTGACTCCATTTTTCAAGGTTGTTTTTTAACACAAGTGACTCCATTTTGATTCTGACAACTTTCACACCTACAAAAATTTAAAATTAAATCCTGCATCTTCTGACTTGAGATCTTCTGTAATAATTAAACATTAATTTCTTGCCACCAAACACCTAAAGCATTAGAGGCTCATACCTTAAGTCTTAGCACTTGATTATACATGTTGAATATCCCTTACTCAAAATTCTTGAGACTAGAATTGTTTGGCATTTCAGATTTTTTCTAGTTTGGGAAAAAACTGGTATTCAATTTTCTACTTCATTGTATACCGACTTGTATTACTCCCTGTCTCCTATATGCTATATGCATCCATTACAAATAAGAGCATGGAGTATTGACCCAGATAGACCTGAATTGAATTACAAGTTGCAAGATACTTAACCTCTTGAAGCCTGTATTTATTTGTCCATAAAACTGATATAACTTGCAGATTATTTTGATTAAAAGATAATCTATGTAAAAGTACCTGGCACAGTAAGTATTTCTTCTTCTTTCTTTCCTTTTTGAGAGGGAGGGCCCTATCAGTACTTCTTTTGCATCCACTGCACTGTGACAGGGACACTGTAGAGACCCAAATACATTTAATGAATAAAATAACAATACCACATTCCATGGCCAGAACAGAGTTTACTGTGGGCGGTATGTGTGTGTTCAGCTGAATTTCCATAGTGATATTGAGCTTCTAAATCCAGAAAAATATTTTTTCTAATTTATTTTTTAAATATTTTAAGTAAACTTTATTGTGAATATCTAAGGTATACAACATGATCTTAAAAGATACATCTATCTAGTAAAATAGTTATTATAGTGGAACAGATTGACATATAATCTCACATAGTTACCCATTTGTCCCCCCAACCCACCCAAGACAAGAGCAGCTATAAGATACTTATTTAGAAAAATTCCTGACTGCAGTACGCTATTATTAACTATAGTCCTCTTGTCGGACATTAAATCTTTTCATTTATTCATCCTGTATATTTTCTACTTTGTATCATTTGATCTATGTCTACCCATTTCCTGTCCCCGCCACTGCCCACTGCCCAACCCTGATCCTAGTAACTGCTGTTTTATTCTCTCTCTCTCTCTCTCTATCCCGCTCTCTCTCTCTCTCTCTCTCTCTCTCTCTCTCTCTCTCTCTATATATATATATATATATATATATGTGTGTGTGTGTGTGTGTGTGTGTGTGTGTGTGTGTGTCTGTGTGTGTCTTTTTTGGTTGTTTAAAGACATATATACACACACACATATTTATATGTATATTCTGTGAGGGAAAACAAAGTGGAGACATCATACTTCCCAGTTTAAAATTATATTACAAAGTTATAGTAATCAAAACAATAGGATACTGGCATGAAAACAGAAACATAGAGCAGTGGAACAGAATAAAGAATCCAGAAATAATTTCAAACATATATGGTCAACCAGTTTTCAACAGGGGCACCAAAAAGACACAATGGAGAAAGGATAATCTCTGCAATAGATGACGCTGGGAAAACTAGATTTCCACTTGCAAAGGAATGAAATTGGTCTATGTGTGTGTGTGTGTGTGTGTGTGTATACACATGAGAAATACTGTGTATACACACACACATATATATATACATAATGTTTGACTTTTGGTGTAGAGATGGGGGTCTCACTTTCTTGACCTCAGGGGTCTTGAACTCCTGGTTTCCAGCAGTCCTCCCGCCTTGGCCTCCCAAAGGTCTGGGGTTATAGGTATAAAACACCATGGCTGGCCAATATTTGATCTTTATTTAAAAATTCCATATATAAGTGAGGGATCATGCAGTATTTTTCTATCTGACTTATTTCACCTAGCAGAATGTCCTGCAGATCCATCCATGTTGTGACAAATGGCAGGATCTCTTTCTCTTTTAAAGATGGATGACAGTCTTTTGGGATACCTAGATTGTTTACATGTCTTGACTATTGTGAATAATGCTGCAATGAGCATGGCAATGCAGACGTCTTTATGAGGTGGTGATTCCATTTCCTTTGGGTATGAAAGGGAAGGATTGCTGCATCATATGGTAGTTCTACTTTAAATTTCTTGAGTAACTTCCATATTGTTTTTCATAATGGCTCCACTATTCTACGTTCCCATGAACAGTATACAACAGTATCCCCTTTTCTTCACACCCTCACCAACACTTGTTATGTTGTCTGTTTTAATAGTAGCAATCCTAACAAGTGTGAAGTGGTATCTCATGGTGGTTACTAGTTGCATTTTCCTCATGATTCAGGATGTTGAGTACCTTTTCATGTACCTGTTGGCCATTTTTCATATCATCTTTGGAGAAATGTCTATTCAAGTCTTTGCCCATTTTGTAATCAGCTTATAAATTTTCTTGCTATTGGAGTGTATGAGTTATTTACAAATCTTGACTACTAACCACTTATCTGATACACAGTTTGCAAATACTTTTTCCTAATCTGTAGGTTAACCTTTCATATTTTATTTTTTTGAGATAGAGTCTCACTCTGTCACCCAGGCTGGAGTGTAGTGGCATGATCTACAGTCACTGCAACCTCCACCTCCCAGGTTCAAGCAATTCTTCTGCCTCAGTCTCCCTAGTAGCTGAGATTACAGGCGCCTGCCACCACACCTGACTAATTTTTGTATTTTTAGTAGAGATGGGGTTTCACCATGTTGGCCAGGCTAGTCTCAAACACCTGACCTCAAGTGATCCACCTGCCTCAGCCTCTGAAAGTGCTGGGATTACAGGCATAAGCCACCACGCCTGGCCAGCCTTTCATGTTTTTTGTTGTTTTCTTCACTGTGTGCAGCTTTCTAGTTTGACGTAGTTCCATGTAGTTATTTTTGCTTTTGTAGCCTGAGCTTTTGGTGTGACATACAAGAAATTATTGCCAAGGCCAATGTCAAGATCTTTTCTCCTGTGTTTTCTTTTAGGAGTTTTATTATTTCAGTCTTACTTTTGGGTCTCATCCATTCTGAGTTGAGTTTTGTGTATGGTGTAAAATAAGAGACCAATTTCATTCTTTTGCAAGTGGAAATCTAGCTTTTCCAGCACCATCTATTGCAGACACTATCCTTTCCCCATTGTGTCTTTTTGGTGCCTTTGCTGAAAATTGGTTGACCATATATGTTTGAAATTATTTCTGGACTCTATTCTGTTCCACTGCTCTATGTTTCTGTTTTTATGCCAGTATCCTACTGTTTTGATTACTATAGCTTTGTAATATAATTTTAAATTAGGAAGTGTGATGCCTCCAACTTTGTTTTTCCTCTCAGAGTTGCTTTGGCTATTTGGGATCTTTTGTGGATCAATACAGATTTTAGAATTGCTTTTTCTACTTCTGAGAAAAATATCATTGGGATTCTGATAGGGATTGTGTTGAATATATATATGTGTGTGTGTGTGTGTGTGGCTTTAGGTTGTATGGCCATTTTAACAATATTAATTACTCTGACCCATGTGAGCATTTATTTGTATCCTTTTAATTTCTTTCATCAGTATCTTATAGCTTTCAGTATACAGGTCTTTCACTTCCTTGATTAAATTTACTCCTAGCTATTTTACTTGTTTGATGCTATCATAAATGGGATCATTTTCTTGCTTTTGTTGTTGTTGTTGTTGTTATTGCTCAGGTCATTGGTCAATAAATATTACATTTAGATGAATCATGTGTTAGGTTATATTTGTAAAGCTGATTTAAAATTAAAATAGTGCCATTCCCAAGGTAATATATTTCAGTAACACAGTGCTGATTATAATTTGAGGATTTAGCAAGTTGTAGCTGACACAATGAGTCCTGTTCCAATAGGTAAGTCAAGGGTTTGGGGCAAATCCTATGAGGATCAGCTGAATTCATGAAGATGGAATGGCCAGATTTGCCTCCCAGCTCTGCAGGAAACATTTGTGCTTGATGGTGAAGCCATTGGTGGTCTACTGCAAAAATGAGAGCAGGGATATTGAAGAGGAACAGAGGTCAGAAGGATGTAAGTCTAGCTTTCCCCAAAGACTAAAACAAAAATAATTGCCACAGTTAGTCCAGGCAGCCAGCACTTCCTGTCTATCTCCATTGGCCATGGGGAGTTAGGGCTAATTGATTCTCTAAGAAGAAAGACAGGTTCCACTTTTAAACCTCATAAATTAATACAGATAAATGTTCACCATTCTGACTAAAAAATCAGGAATGTCCTTCATAGTTTCAGTATAAATATTAAATATTAAACAGTGACATTCTATCATTTAGGTTGCCAATTCTGAGCCAGGAATTCAATAGATTTCTACTCTGAAGACATAAAAGTAAATGCCTCATAACTATGCATATCTGGCATGCTCTATCACAGGAATATAGGAGAAATATTTGCAGAAGGAAATGAAAACTCATAGAATTCTTTATTTCAAAGCAGCAGGATATACTCTAGGGTTAGAAAAACGTATGAAGGACTGATCAGTAGAGACTGTTATCTTTTCTCTTTTCAAAAACCCTATTATTCCTGTCAGAAAGGTATTATAATTAATTTCATGGCTTCTCTAACATCTTATTAACCAGAATAACCTTGAATGCCAAGTAATTCTGAAGGCAAAATGAAAACATTTGTGATAACACAATAGTATCATTGCCGAATAAAGAAAAGGAATTAGAACTCAAGTATGGTCCATCATCTGGTATGTCTTGGAGCCTTAAAAGACAGGAAATTGTTGTTAATGAGAAACCAAAGGAACTTCCGGGATTATTGTGTATTTACAAAAGTGTTGGGTAGTATGCAAAAACCTGGAAACCCAGTCTAAAGCAAACATAGGCTTATAGGCTTGTGCAAACTTAAATGTGGGTGATAGGAGAGAGATGTGTTGAGGTTGCCCTTTGTTCCTCAGAGGTAATTGCCAAGAAGCAGAAGTCACCGTTGTCCAGTCATTGTCCAGTCAGTCTTAGGGTGCCAACGAGCACGGGAGGGAGGCTGACAGGGGGCTGAGGGCAGCTCAGCTCGGGCCTGCAGGTAACCCTCGACATGAACAGCCTGGGCACTGTGGACAGCAAGTTGATGGTGGTAGGAAGCAGACAGGCCCCTGGGTGGATAGGGGCAGGTCCCAGTGAAGCCCCACCTTCATACCAGGGATGGCCTGAAGTATAGGGGTTGGCTGCCAGTTCCACAGACTGGAGTGAGAACTTATGGTGCTCTTTCCAGGCCTACCCATGGCCACCCATGGGCCAATCAACATGCACTTTCTCCCTTCTGAATCCCATAAAAACCCCAGACTCAGCCAAACTTGGGCAGACAGTGGGACAACCTGTCTGCAGATAGGAGATACCCACTCCAGTCTCCTCTCTGCTGAGGGTTACAGAAACATTGGGACAACCTGCCTGCAGATAAGAGATACCCACCCTGGTCTCCTTTCCGCTGAGGGCTACAGAAATGTCAGGACAACCTGCCTGTGGATAGGTGCTACCCATTTCAGGTCTCCTGAGAGCTGTACTGTTGCTTAATAAAGCACCTCTTTGCCTTGCTCACCCTCCAGTTGTCCACATACCTCATTCTCCCTGGTTGCAGGACAAGAACTTGGGACCCTCCAAATGGCAGGACTTAAAGAGATGTAACACAAACAGGACTGAAACATGCCCTTCACTGACCACATTTCAGGCAATGAGAAGGAGGGAAGAGAGAAGGAGAGAAGAGCTATGGCCCTTTGGGGAGCCCTGACTTAGGAACTTCCTGAGCCAGGGCTGTGATACCCTTTGGGGCTCTGTGGTTCCTGTGTCTCTGAGCTTCCAGGTGCCACCATGTTCCCTGGTGCCCACAGTGGAAGCCACTTGCAGTATGCCTGGTCTGGCTGCAACAGGGGGCTGGCACCAAGAATTGACATTTGGGAACTTCTGCCTATATTTCAGAGGATGTATGGAAATGCCTGAATGTCCAGGCAGAGGTTTCCTGCAGGGACCGGCTTTCACGGAGAACCTCTGCTAGGGCAGTGCGAAAGGGAAATGTGGGGTCGGAGCCCCCACACAGAGTCCCTACTAGGGTGCCACCTAGTGGAGCTGTGAGAAGAGGTTCACTGTCCTCCAGCCCCCAGAATTGTAGATCCACACAGTTTGCTCCATGCACCTGGAAAAGACGTAGACACTCAACACCAGCCCATGAAAGCAGTCAGGAGGTGGGGGTATATCCTGCAAAGCCACAAGGGCAGAGCTGCCCAAGACCATGGGAACCCACCTCTTCCATTAGCATGACCTGGATGTAAGACATGGAGTCAAAAGAGATCATTTTGGAGCTTTAAGATTTGACTCCCCTGCTGAATTTCAGAGTTGCATGGGGCCTGTAGCCCCTTCATTTTGGCCAGTTTCTCCCATGTGGAATGGTTGCATTTACCCAGTGCCTGTACCTCCGTTGTATCTAGGAAGTAACTAACTTGCTTTTGAGTTTACAGGCTCATAGGCAGAAGGGACTTGCCTTGTCTCAGATGAGACTTTGGACTGTGGACGTTTGGGTTAATGCTGAAATAAGTTAAGACTCTGGGAGACTGTTGGGAAGGCATTATTGGTTTTGAAAAGTGAGGACATGAGATTTGGGAGGGGCCGAGGGTGGAATGATATGGTTTGGCTCTATCCCCACCCAAATCTCATCCTGAATTGTAACTCCCACAATTCCCACCTTTTGTGGGAGGGACCCGGTGGGAGGTAATTGAATCATGGGAGGGGCTGACATGCCCTGGAGACATTTTCCCCATTGTCATGAGGATTAACATTTGGCTTCTCATTACTTATGCAAATTTATGCAGCTGGCTTGAATTTCTCCTCAGAAAATGGGATTTTCTTTTCTATTGCATTGTCAGGCTACAAATTTTCCAAACTTTTATGCTCTATTTTCCTTGTAAAAATAAATGCCTTTAACAACACCCAAATCACATCTGATTACTTTGCTGCTTAGATATTTCTTCTGCCAGATACCCTAAATTATCTCTCTCAAGTTCAAACTTCCACAAATCTCTAGGGCAGGAGCAAAATGCTGCCATTCTGTTTGCTAAAATGTAGCAAGAGTTACCTTTGCTTCAGTTTCCAACAAGTTCCTCATCTCCATCTAAGACCATCTCAGCCTGGTCTTTATTGTTCATATCACTATCAGCATTTTTGTCAGTCATTGAACAAGTCTCTAGGAAGTTCCAAACTTTCTCACATTTTTCTGTCTTCTTCTGAGCCCTCCAAACTATTCCACCCTCCGCCTGTTACCTAGTTCCAAGGTCACTTCCACATTTTCAGGCATCCTTTCAGCAACACCCCACTCTACTGGTAACAATTTAGAGTTTTAGTCTGTTTTCATGCTGCTCTTAAAGACATACCCCTTCTAAAGAACACCACTTAATATGTCCAGTTTTTCACTGAATATTCATAACCTTTAAGAAAAATCAGTGTCAACGGTTTTTATTAAGTGCCTATCCTGTGCCAAGAGTTCTCATGATTTGGTTTAATCTTCACAACTCCATAGGGAAAATAATATCCCCAAGGTTACACAACTAATAATGTCCTCACTCAAAGTTCATCTCTTTCCAATAAGGCATGCTGCTGCCCCAAAATCTGTAATAACTATCCTCAGCAACCTTCTCCCAACTTGCTCAAAAACTAGCTTGATTTTAACCTCATATTTGCAATCATGTAAGTTAATTTCTTCGCAGGCTTGTAAAACGAGCAAGCCATGTAAACAGATGCCTAAGATTGTAAGAAATGTCAAGTTTGTGATTGCTTCCCTTTCAAGCATAATGCTCTGTGAACTCCTTATTTTCTTAAATTTAATAACTTTTTTCTTATTTATAAAAGCAAAACTAAGCTGGTGTAGTGGTTCATGCCTGTAATCCCAGTACTTTTGAGGGTCAAAACAGGAGAATCATTTGAGCCCAGGAGTTCAAGACCAGCCTGGTCAACATAATGAGCCCCCATCCCTACAAAAAACTTTTAAAATTAGCCAGGCATTGTGGTATGTGCCTGTAGCCCTAGCTATTTGGAAAACTGATCTGGGAGGATCACTTAAGCCTGGGAGGTTGAGGCTGCAGTGAGCCATGATTGCACCACTGCACTCCAGCCTAGGCAACAGAGAGACCCTGTCCCTAAATAAATAAACAAAAGCAAAACTAAATACTATGGAAAATTTGAAAAAAATAAAGTGTAAAGAAGAAAATTAACAGCTGGACGCGGTGGCTCACGCCTGTAATCCCAGCACTTTGGGAGGCCGAGGCGGGCAGATCACGATGTCAAGAGATCAAGACCATCCTGGCCAACATGGTGAAACCCCATCTCTGCTAAAAAACAAAAATTAGCTGGTCATGGTGATGCGTGCCTGTAGTCCCAGCTACTCGGGAGGCTGAGGCAGGAGAATTGCCTGAACCGGGAGGCAAAGGTTGCAGTGAGCCAAGATCGCACCACTGCACTCCAGCCTGGCACCTGGAGACAGAGCAAGACTCTGTCTTAAAAAAAAAAAGAAGAAGAAAATTAACATTGACATTATGAAGTATTTCCTTGATTGATAGAGACATTTAATAATGTTATAATCAGATTTTATATTTAATTATGTAGAATTTCCCATGTCATCAAATAATTTTTGTAAACACATTTTACTGGCACTGTAAAATATAATTCTATGGTAATACCATATTTATTTTTATCATTCCCTTATTGCAGAACACCTATTTTCTATTTTTTATTTTTTTGAGAAAAAAAGAAAGAGAAAAAGTGGGAGAGAGAACAGAATTCTTGCTCTATTGCCCAGGCTGGAATGCAATCTTAAAAAGGTATTAAAAACCTCTTTTATGCCATCAATTATACTTAACAACAGAGACAGAAAGGAATACAAGAAGAAAATAACAAACAAACAGTCAACCAATATTACATTTAGGTCTGTGAGATACTATGTAAATACTAAAGAGTAATTCACTTTCTGTTATATAGTCACTTTCAGAATGGGTGTATTATAGATTAACAATGCGATGTCAAAATCTCCCGCCATTATTGTGTGGGAGTCCAAATCTCTTTGTAAGTCAATAAAAACTTGTCTTATGTATCTGGGTGCTCCTATATTAGGTACATATGTATTTATAATCATTAACTTCTGTTGTTACATTGATCCTTCTACCATTATGTAATGTCCTTCTTTGTTTCTTTTAGTCTTTATTACTATTAAAGTCTATTTTATTGGAGACAAGAGTTACAACTTCTGCTTTTTTTTAAAATCTCCATTTAATTAGTAAATCTTCCTCCATCCGTTTAAGTCTTTGTGTATCGTTGCAAGTTGAATCTGGATACTACGTACCAATGGATTTTAACTTTTTATTCAATTTGCCTGTCTGTGACTTTAATTAGGGTATTGTATTCATTTAAGTTTAGAATTAATATTTGTGAGTTCAATATTGTAATTTAATGCTAACTGGCTTTTTTGTCCATTAGTTGATGTAAATTCTTCATTATGGAGATACTCTTTACGTTTTGGTGAATTTATGAGATAACTGATTCTGGTTGTTCCTTTCTGTTTGTAGTGCTTCTTTCAGAAGATCTTGTAAAATAGGCCTGGTGGTGATGAAATCTCTGAGTGCTTGCTTGTTCGTGAAAAATTTTATTTTTCCTTCATTTATAAAACTTAGTTTGGCAGGATATGTGATTCTGGGTTGAAACTTCTTTTAAGGATATTGAATATTGACCCCCATTCTCTTCTAGATTGTAGGGTTTCTGCTGAGAGGTCTGCTGTGAGTCTGATAGGCTTCCCTTTATGGGTAATCTGACCTTTCTCTTTAGCTGTCCTTAAAATTTTCTCCTTTATTTCAGCCCTAGTAAATCTAGCAATTATATGTCTTGGAGTTGGTCTACTTGAGGAATATCTTTGTGGTGTTCTCTGGATTACCTGGAGTTGAGTATTATCCTGCTTTACTAGGTTAGGAAAGTTTTCCTGAAAAATATTTTTCAACTTAGATTCATTCTCTTCATGACATTCAGGTACACCAATCAATCATAAATTAGGTCTTTTCACATAGTCCCATATTTCCTGGAGACTGCTCATTCCTTTTTACTCTTTGTTCTCGAATCTTGTCTTCTCGTTCCATTTCATTAAGTAGGTCTTCAACCTCTGATATCCTTTCTTCTGCTTGATCAATTCGACTGTTAAAACCTGTGCATACTTCGCGAAGTTCTCTTATTGTGTTCTTCAGTTCCAAAAATCCCCTTATATTCATTTCTAAATTGTCTATTCTCATTAGGATTTTGTCAAACCTTTTTTCAAGGTTCTTAGTTTCTTTGCGTTGGGCTAGAACATGTTCTTTTAACTCAAAAAAGTTCCTTATCATCCACCTTCTGAAGCCCATTTCTGTTATTGGAACGCACTCATTCTCCATCAGGCCTTGTTCCCTTGATGGTGAAGAACTGTGATCCCCTGTAGAAGGAGAAGCATTCTGCTTCTGGGTATTCTCAGCTTTTTTACGCTGGTTCCTTCCCGTCATTGTAATTTTATCCACCTGTCATCTCTGTAATTACCTCCTTTCAATTTAGGTCTCTGAGTGGACATCCAACTTGTTGATTCCCAATGCCGAAATCTGAGCAACCCACTGTGCCGGCTAAAACTGCGGCATTAAGATTCGTGGTGCTTTTCTGCTCAGGGGATCTCCGATCTGGCTTCCCTCTTGAATCCTTATTTCAATCATGTAAATGGGCGACTCGCCTTCCCGGAGATCCAAACATCAATCAAAAGGGAAGCTAGTCCCGTTTACTCTGCACCAAGAACCGCCGTGCCGAAGCACCGGCAAAACCGCCATGCTGGCCACAAGAGTCGCTCTGGCGACCTGTGGGGCTCCTCTGCTGGGAATCCTAGACCATAAGCAACAAAAATTCTTGTGAAAATGTGGCGTCCTCTCATTCTGTGTGCTTTCTCTGGGAGCTACAATCCTGAGCTGCTAGTAGTCGGCTATCTTGGATCTCTCTCCACTTATTTTCCTTTTCATCTTTTCACTGTTATAAATAATGCTGCCCTGGCACATCATGGCACATAAAATTTCCTAAATCTCTGAATATTACTCTAGGAGTAAATAAGGACCAAAGGGTATAAAGGATAGTATTGCCAAACCCTCTGAATCTCAATTTGCACATGTAAGTACTTGAGTACATAGGAGCTGCTCAATAAATAATCTTGAATAAATAAACACTACAGTAACATCAGTCTCTCAGGGTTGTACTTGCAGTTTTCCAAATCATTCTCTTCCTCTCAACTGTGCTTTTGTATATTCTGTATTCTGTCTGGGATTGCCTTTGCACCATTTCACCTGGTTAACTGGTACCTATCCAGAGAAATCTCTCCTGACAAGACCCTCCTACCCCAGGGACCTGAAATCTGTCTAAGGTACCCACTTGAAGCAGTTTGTGCTTACTGAATTAATCATGTGGAACAATCACACGTTTCTATCTATGAGTTCCTTGAGGACAAGGACTATGTTTTATTCCTTTATTTATGTACTTCCTCGTGTGCAGAAGGTCAAGTTAGTCATATCTCTCTGTTCAGGAAAAATTGCCATTATTCCTGTGAAAGTCCCTTTCTTATTTTCCCCCTTTGATATATTACTTTTTAATTTATTCTTTTTTATATCCCCCATAACTGCCTTCCATTTTTTTTCCCTGCACAAGCATCCATTATAATGCAATTTTATGTATCTTTTTGTTTGGATGTATTTTCAAAATGAAAATTGTTCTATAGATGTATGTCTTACTTAATTTTTATAAATTAACATACTTCTGTGTCAACAATTGTTTCATGACTGGCATATGTTTAATTTTCAATAACTGCCTGTGGAATTATGAAGAAAAAAAGGATAGCATTCCAGTATTCTTCTTTCTAATCAGATATACTTCAATAATAAATCAAGGATTATTGATGGGGCAAAGCACTCCGAAAATGAAGATTTTTAGATAAGACTGTTTATTTAAATGTTTGGAATAAGAGCTGTCAAATTGGATCCAATTTAGTCCCACATGACTCATGATGCAGAGTATATTAAATGCTAAAATACCTGCAGTTCGTTGATCCATAAGGTAGTTCTCCAAAATGCCGGTCACCTGTGCGGCCACAAGCACATGCAGTAGAACCTCTCATGCTTTTCTATGGAACAAGTTCACTCCACATTCAGTCCTTCATTCAGCCAAGCATAGATTGAACAAACAAGTTTCACTGGGCCTGGCTGCCTGCTAGTGCTTCCATGAGCTTCTAGAAACAACAATGTTATTCAGAACATCCAAGAGTGCTTGTATTTTCCAAGCACAGATGCTTTCTTAAATAACTGCAGCCAGAGCCCAGAACATATCCATTTATCTGCTTATGTTCATTTCATCTCATTTCATCTGTGGAGGTGAATGTGTTTTTATTAAAAAGAAATGTGTAGACACAAAACTAGGAAACAAAAATAGATTGTATATTTCATACAGACTAAAAGCTATAGACAATGATATAATAAACATCATTTATCCACTTCTCAGCCTAAGAAATAAAATATTGCAAATAACTGAGAACTCCTGTGCACCCCCTCTTTAGTCACATTCCTCTGGCCCATCCCCAGATATGTCTCATTCTGAATTCAGTGTTTGTCAATCCCATATTTGTCCTTCTACCATGTGTAGGTATGTCTCTAGAATGTGAGTTCCCAGAAAGCAAGTACTTTTCTTTGTCCACTGATACATTACCGCACCTAGAGCAATAGGTGTGGCACAGGGCAAGTATTCAAAAAGTATTTATTGACTGTTGAATAAATAATGTATTCATAATAATGTCAGGATTTTTTCATGTTTTAAGCCCTTATAAAGTGTTTCATGTTGTATATATCCTACGGCAACTTGTTTGTTCAATCTATGCTGATAATATAACTCTGCTCCTTCATTTCACTGCAATATAGCCTTCCAATATAAGATTAGAAGACAATTTAGTTATCTGTTCCAATGGTGGCCATTTAGGTTGTTTCCAATTTTTAATATTGTAAATTTTTTTAGTGATTGTCCTGATCCTGTCTTTTTGTTCCATGTGTAGGAGTTTTTCTATAATAAAGAGCAGGGGAGAACATGGGAAGGGGCTGGCTGTTGCCTCTAGCATATTTCTTCCTCTTCTAAATCTCTAGGTGAATGGGAAGTTAGGAAATCAGCTCAGCCCTCTGGGCATCAGCTTCCTCACAAATAAGATGAGACCAGTTGGCCAGGCAGTCTTTTAATGGGTTTGTGTATCTTCAACTTTGTTATTAGCAGCAATGGTATAAGTAGTTAGGAAAGGACTAACTTCCTCCATGTAAACTTTATGTATTTTTCTGAATCAGTTTTGTTCCATGGCCCTATTCTTATTGGAACTTTCATTCTCAGTCATGGTACAGGGAGCCCCTTCTTCCTCTTCTCCTGGGTCTTAATAGGGTCTGGAAAGACACCTGATCCAAAACGTTTGAGGAAGAAGCTTCTAGTCTTCAGCTCTGTAGAGTCAACGTGAGATGCTTATTGTTCAAGCCTGTGTGATCCACTCAAAAGTGGGCTGCTCTGCTACAGCCTCCATGCTGCTGTGACCAGCTGGACCACAGGGGCAGCTGAGAACCCAGCCGTCTACTTGCCAAACCCAGACTGTCAGCAAGGGAGTAGGGTTCAGTTCTTCTCCATTTACAAACTACCAACCCCCCTTTACTCTGGAATAGTCTCACTCTCCTGACTGGGATAGACAGTGTTGGTTCATTTTAGTCCCCTCAAATCCTACTCCTAATTATATGCCATCTGGGTCAGTATTACACCATCCACCCCAGGAGACTAGAGCCTTAGGTATTCTCTCTCTCTCTTTCTCTCTCTCTCTGTCAACCAACAGCAGGGAAAAAAAAAAAAGATATGATTACTTTCTCATCACATATCTAGCTAGCTTTATTTCTAGAGGTTTTAATTATTTTTATCAGCTTTATTTACTCTGAAAATGATTACATTCTCAAAATACATTTAAATTCTGTAGACCAGACCATAGCTATCTTATTTAATTTATACTTTCCAAGAGAATTAATAGATTTACTAAAATAGGATATTAATGTTTATCACTAAATAATTAGGCAAAATCAAGTTAAATAGATAACGCTTCTACCTACAGCTCTTCACAATGGAAAATTTTAACTGATTTCATCTGGTACACAAGTAATTGGATGACATTAGTCTTACACATTTTCTTGAGTGGGTCTAAGTTGCCATTTAAATGGATATGTTCTCAAGTTTTTCTTTTGTGGTGTTTAGTTCATAAATTTCGATCTTTACCAAGAGTTAAAACTTCAAGTTTCATCTTCTCTCTGAACAGAGATATTGAACAAGAGAATCATGTTGCCCCTCCTTTTTTGCTCTATGATAGGAAGCTTTTTCCACTATCCAAGCAATGATGATGACTAGCTCACTCTTGCTGAGCACTCAGTATGGGTCAGGTATTAAACTGAGTGTTTCACATACTCCTTTATCCATACCAGAGCCCTATCTAGTGGGCATTTGTAAGCCCGTTTCATAGATGAGAAAACTGAGACTCTGAGTGTGAAATTACTTAGCCAAAAACATTTAGTATATCACTAACGCAGGACTTGAACCAAATCTCCCTGACTTCAAAACTGCTATAATCTGAATGATTGCTTTCCCCAAAAATTCACCTGTTGAAACCTAATCACCTGATAGTGTTGGGAGGTGGGGCCTTTGGAAGGTGATTAGGTCCTGAGGGCGGAGCCATCATGAAGACACCAGTGCCTTATAAAAGAGGCCCCAGCTTGCTGCAGGAAACTGCCTTGCCCGTTCCACCATGAGAAGGAATTCCACTGTGGCAGGCAGTGTTTGTTGGAGAAAATAAACAGGGGAAGCCCCTAAAACAGCAAGTAATTCCTCAGTAGTAAGTTTTGAGATTTAGTAGTGAAGGCACAGCCAGAAGACATCATCTGTGAACAAGAAAACAGGCCCTCACCAGACACTGAATCTGCCAGGGCTTTGAACTTCCACTTCCCAGCATCCAGAACTGTGAGGTACAAATTTCTATTACTTATAACTCACCTAGTCTATGATGTTTTATTATAGCAGCTCAGACAGATGAAGGCAAAAGCTACTGCTCTACACTCAGTAGTCATTGCCCTAGCTGCACATTAGAATCACCTGGTGAACTGGTAAAACCTGCCCATGTTCATGTCCCAACCCCAGAGATTCTGAGTAAAGGCTGAGCAAAATGAGGTTTTAAAAGCTCCCCAGGTGATTGTAATGTGCATCTGGCATGAGAACCACTGTAACTAGCTAGGAAGGGCTGACAGCTGAAAGGGATCAAGTGTACAAAAACAGAGCAGATCTAAAGCATCAGGAGTGGTGGTCTCCAAAAGGTAAGAAAGTACGATTTTTAAAATTCATTTAAACTTGAAGGAAATGTGCTAATTCATGAAAGTGACCCATAAAATCAGAGTACCCGAAGTGCCTAGGATTTTGCAGTTTCCATGCAGTTCTTCAGCTAGGACTTTGTCCACTCTAAGGCAGTGTCTGTTTGGAGAAAATGAACAGTGCAAGCCCCTGAAACAGCAAGTAATTCATCAATAGAAAGAGTGAAATTTCATAGAATTTAGAGAACTATAATGAAAAGACTCTACTACTGCCGTTGTTTTCTCAGCTGATTCAGCCCTGTGGCAGATTTTATCTTTGTTTTCCCTCTGCTTAAGGGCACTAGTTTCTGATCTCCCAGGAAGCTGGGAGTAGATCCCACCCTGACTACAGCTCTCACCGCTGAGCATGGAGAGGCTTCACTTGACATCTGCCTGAATACAGATGTCTCAGAAGGTTAACAGGCTGTTCTGGTGTTACATCTTGCTAGAAAAAAGAGTCGTCTTGACCTAGATACAGTTCTCCATCTCCAAACTTGGGCTGAAGCCCAGAGGGAGAGTAAGAACTGACTGAACGAAAAGCATGTGCCAGGAAGTGAGAACAGCACATTTGAAGGCACAGACTTGAAAGAATGAGGATGGGCCTCAGTTCCAAGTTTGGAGACCAGCCATCCTGGCTTACCTGGTAAAAGCCCCATCTTGAGAAACCTCTTTATCCTGAGCAAATGGGATGGTCACCCCAGTTCCAAAGAACCATGCAGAATAAGGAAGGAGTGGCATGCAGGGCACCACTGAAGCCTGAAGCCTCCTCTTCTCACCTTCCCCATGCACCTTTTCTGAATACCAGTAAACTCCTGTGTGGGCCTGTTTGAGCCTCTTTCTAGCATCTGGGGTCTGTTGCCTTCCTCTCTATGCATTACCTTACTTTTCTGGATCACATCCTATAGTAGTTTTCTTTAAAAAAAAAAAAAATGTACCTTCCAAGTCTTACATTGCAAATGGCTTTATTCTTTCCTCACAGTTTTCTGACAGTTTGCCTGGGTTTTTAATCCTTGTGTGGCAATTTTCCTCAAAAGTCGGAGGCATTGGGCCATTGTCTTCTGCCTTGCCATATTGTGGTCAGGTATTGTTCTGATTTTTCAGTCCTCTGTCGTTGTGACCTGTGTCCTCCTCTCTCCTCACATTCCTGGAAGTTTTAAAGATCCCGTTTGTGTGCCTGGTGTTCTGAAGTATCCCACTGATTTACCTTGGTGTTTATCTTCTTTCACTTACTGGGCTGGGCACTTGGTGTGATCTCTCTGTGGAGACTCAGGTCCTTCTGGCCTGGGACATTTTACAGTTGTTTTTTTTTTCCTTTGCTCATTTTCTACCCTTTGCTATTTCTGTTCTTGCTTTTAAGAATCGGATATAAGGCTTTCAGAATTGATTCCCTCCTTCTCTACCTATTTTCTCTCATTTTCTACCTAATTTTTCTACTACCTTCTGCTTTCTGCAAACTTCCTTAACTTCACCTTCCATCTGATCTATTGAATTTATTTCAGCTATCGTAGTTTTAATTTTCAAGAGCTCTTTCTTTCTTTAACTGTTCCTTTTTCACACCATTTTTTAAATTTTATAGATGTAATATTTTCTCATATTGTTGAGAATAATGTTTAAATTGCTTTCTAAATTTTCTTGATTGCATTATTTTTGTTTCCTTTGGATTTTGTTTATTGGGACCTCTTTCCTTTATATTTAAAAGTTTTCTCCTAAGTTTTGAGATTCAGGGCTGTCCATTTGTATTCATGTGTGCCCAGGGGTCAGTGGAGTCAGAGGCTCAGCCAGTGGTGGGCTTTAGTTCAGCATATTTAGGCCATCTATTAGCTTCCTATTTGCTATAACAAATTACCACAAACCTAGTGACTTAGCACAAACTTTCATCTTACAGTTCTGGAGGTTGGAAGTCCTAAAGTCAAGATGTCACAGGAACCAGGCATGGTAGCCAGCTCCTGTAGTCCCAGATACTCCAGAGGCTGAGGCAAGAGGATCACTGGAGCCTGGGAGTTAGAGGCTAGAGTGAGTGATGGTTGTGCCACTCCATCCAGTTTCAGAGGCAGTATGAGACCTCATTTCTTAAAATTAAATTAAAAGGGCAAAACAAAACAAATGCCAGAGGTGGTTCCTTCTGGAGGTTCTAGGGGAAAATCCATTCCCTTGCCCTTTTCAGTTTCTAGAGGCTACACACTCCTTACCTGGTGGCTCCTTCTGCCATCTTTAAGGCCAGCCTTTTCAAATCTCTTGCTTCTCTATTGCCCCCTCTTTCTCACTCTCTCTCTCTCACTGCTTCTTTCATTATGTCTCCTCTCTGACATGACCCTCCTGTGCGCCAACCCTGAATAGTCAATATCATCTCCCCATCTTAAGACTCTTAACTCGATGACCTCTGCAAAGTTCCTTTTGTAGTGGAAAGTTTATTAGTCCATTTTCATGCTGTTGATAAAGACATACCTGAGACTGGTCAATTTACAAAGGAAAGAGGTTTAATGAAGAACTCACATTTCCATGGCTGGGGAAGCCTCATGATCACGGTAGAAGGCAAGGAGGAGCAAGTCACATTTTATGTGGATGGCAGTGGGCAGAGAAAGAGCTTGTGCAGATAAACTCCTGTTTTTAAAACCATCAGATCTTATGAGACTCATTCACTATCACGAGAACAGCATGGGAAGACCCACCCCCATGATCCAGTCATCTCCCACCAGGTCCCACCATGTGGGAATTGTGGGAGCTACAAGATGAGATTTGAGTGGGGACAAAGAGCCAGACCACATCATAAAGTAACATATTCACAGCTTCTAGGGATTAGTATATGAACTTCTCTGGGGAGGGTAGTGGCATTATTTAGCTTACCACAGGCAGGGACTGGTCATTCCTAGTAGACTTCCAAGGCCAGAAGAGAGAGATTTTACTGTCTTTTTCTAAACAGGGAACTTCTGGTGTCTTGCCCAGGAAGCAAGATCCTGGCTGTTAGTTCCTCACTGCAAAGGGAGTTGGTGGTCAGGTTGCCATATAAGCACATTTTAATCTCATTTTCAGCCTCTGGCTTCCCTCATGGGTTCTGGGACCTGGGGTCTTTGTCTTCCACATGTATCCTATGTGGAAAACATCCATGTCACACTTCCATGCTTTGCTCCAAAGGACTCAGTCATCTTATTTTTAAATAGATCTAATTGTATCACCCTCCTCCTTAAAACCCTTTTAATGACTTCTCACTGCCCTTAAGATGAATTTCAGACTCCTTACATGGATTATACTTTTCTAAATGGTTAGGCCCTTGCTCGACTCTCCAGCCTGTAACAGTTTTCAAAGCATTCTTTACTTCCCCTGCTGCAGCCGATTTAGGGGTTTGTCTTTGTCTATTTATTTCTCTTTATGCCCCACCACCACCACTACCCCAGTAGACTGGAAGATCCACAAAGGCAGGAACCACTGCCTTTATTCATCTCTTTAAGCCAGTGGTTCTCAAACTTGATGGAGCACGAGAATCATCTAGAGCACGGATTAGAACACGGTCTGTTGGATCCCACAGTTTCTGATTCAGTGGGTCTGAGGTAGAGTCTGAGAATTTGCCTTTGTATTAAGTCCTCAGGTAATGCTCATGTTCCAGGGACCACATTTTGAGAACCACAGATTTGACAAATACTTACTGAGCATTATCTTATTCACCTCTATATCCCCAGCAGCTACCATAGTATCTGGCCCATGGTAGGGCCTCAGTACATGGTGGCTATCTTTATTATCATAACTAATAAAAGGAGTTAGAAAAGGAAGCAGGAAGAAGAGATACTGTTTACAATTTTCTGGAGTTTCTTGAACTAGAAAATAGTTACTTCTGTGACTTCTGAATCATTAAAATACATTTTATAATATTTTAAAGAAATGGAATTTATAATCTTTAGTATAAAGCAAGTACCAAGAAGAAACACTAACATTCTGTGAAACCTGTCAAGGCTCTAGATCTTATGGTCTTAATGAGCTGAACAATCACTTCAGGCTCAAAGTACATCTGGTATCTCAGAGATACGGCACAGTTCCGGAACTTGCGCAAGAATACAAATTTCATTAATAAAGGAGTCACTGGGGCATCAGGACAAAAATAAAGAGCATTTTAAAACACAGGACTGTATCCAATTGATGCTGATAAAGTGATTCAGACCTTACAGAATGGGTCACCATAGTCACAAATTAAGCAGAGATGTAGATAAGAGATTATGTTATTGCTAGCCTCATTGCAAAAGTTGAATCAAATGGAGAGTATTTAAAATAACAGTAAATATCACAGGAAATATACAAAGCAAGACAAAGAAAGAATGGATATTTGTGTATTAAGATACTTCTTCCTCCTTTAAACAGGTCTGCTATTGAATCCAAATTAAAATTAGAACTTACATTTGTTTTTTCGTAGACATTGTCTTCAGTAAAAATGAAAGAAATATAATCTCCACTATCTTTTTAGAAGCTAATTTGCCAATCCTGATAATGCTGCACATTTCAACTTGGTTTAAAATGATTCAGAAGGCCAATAAAAATGTTTTATGCATACACAGTGAAATACTATTCAACCATAAGAAAGAACTAAATCCTGCTATTTGCAACAACATGGGTGAACCTGGAGGACATTATATTAAGTGAAATAAGCCAGGCACAGAAAGACAAACACCACATAATTTCACTTTATGTGGAATTTTTTTTTTTTTTTGGGAGATGGAGTCTCATCCTGTCACCCAGGCTGGAGTACAGTGGTGCAATCTTGGCTCACTGCAACCTCCACCTCCTGAGTTTAAGATATTCTCATGCCTCAGCCTCCCAAGTAGCCGGGATTATGAGTGCACACCACCGCACCTGGCTAATATTTGTATTTTTAGTAGAGGCAGGGTTTCACTTATTAGCCAGGCTGGTCTTGGACTTCTGACCCCAAGTTACCAGCTTTCCTTGGCCTCCCAAAGTGCTGAAATTACAGGTGCAAGCCACCACACCCAGCCTGTATGTGGAATGTTTAAAAGTCGATCTCATAGAAATAGAAAATAAAATGGTGGTTACCAGTGGCTGGAGTGGTTAGTGGAGAGTGGAGAATGGAGAGATGTCAGTCAAAGGATATATAATTACAGTTAGATAAGAAGAATAAATTCAAGAAACTAATTGTACATCATAGTGACTGTTGTTAACAAAGATATATTGTATTCTTGACAAATGCAAAGAAAGTGGATATTAAGAGTTCTCACCACAAAATTGATACCTATTTGAGATGATGTATTTGTTAATTAGCTAGATTTAACCATTTACAATGTATATATACTTCAAAACACGTATGATAAATATATACAATTTTATGTCAGTTTAAAAAAATGTTCTAGGAACATTATTTGAATAATGAAATGTTTTCTTTATAGAAAAATAGTAAGGCCAGGCACGGTGACTCACGCCTGTAATCCCAGCACTTTGGGAGGCTGAGGTGGGTGGATCACAAGGTCTGGAGTTGAAGACCAGCCTGGACAGCATGGTGAAACCCCATCTCTACTAAAAATACAAAAATTAGCTGGGCATGGTGACATAAGCCTGTAATCTCAGCTACTCGGGAGGCTGAGGCCGGAGAATCTCTTGAATCAGGACCCGGGAGGCAGAGGTTACAGTGAACTGAGATCATACCACTGCGTTCCAGCCTAGGCTACAGAGCAAGACCCTGTCTCAAAAAAAAAAAAGAAGAAGAAGAAAGATAAATAGTAGTTTATGGTTTCTAAAGTGTTTCCTATTTTTCCACAAGCTCTCATCCTATTCAAAATTCATAAACAAAAGAGCCAATGGTGTATATTATACACACCATTTTAGCATTACAACTTCCACACAAGAAGGTGATCAGGCCAAGGAATCCTTTCATTGCCTTGCTGTAGGGGAGCTGGACCTGGCATGTTTGTAGATACTTAACAAATATTTGTTGAATGGATGGATGGATGGATGGATGGGAAGATGAATGGATGATTTATATATGAGTCCTGAATTTTTCTTTAAATTTTTTTTTTACTTGAGAAATACATATTCATTTTTTAAATATTATAAAATATAGATGTTTAAAAGGAAAAGCATCTATAACCATGCACTCACATTTAAGCTATTTAATATGTTAACATCTTAATTTTTATTATAAATTCTTGTGTATATATACAAATTTTTGTAAAAATGGGATCACAGTATATCCACTAGTTACCTGTCTATTCCCATAATATGTTATAAATTTATTTCAGTATTAATACATATGCTTTCTCACTATCACTTTTAATAGCTGCATAAAAGTAGGAAAAAATACAATAATTTGGGTATTTTCTGGGCTTCCTATGCCTCAATTTCAGATTCATAATCAATAAATATGGTGGTACTATTCCCTATACTTTAATAAAACTGAGTTAGTTAAAATATCATCGAGATAGCTAAGAAGATAATTATTACTGATAAGTTTTGCCCTGCTTTACTGGAGAAAATAATTTGTCTCAATTCTGCATAAAGTAGAAGCTCTGCAATCCTTAAAGTTATCTTAAAATTTATTCTAGTTTATTATGACTAGTTTGATTATGCCCCTGCTGCCTTATTTGCAATTTAGTACCAAATCTTTCTTTTTATGATGTGCAAAGAATCTAGATTCTAATGAGACTCTCATAAACATGGATTAATTGGGTGTGGATTACAAATTAAATTACAGAATTTACGGAAGTTGGAAGGGGGACCTCCTCGTCTCTTAATGTCTAAGTTGCTCCCAATGACAAGCACCCAAAGTCCTCCCTGCCTGACTTCTGAACAATTGAGAAATCCCCAAACACTCTCGTCCTCTCTGGGGAGGAGTAAGTGAGGGATCAGAGCTCAGCACAGTTAGTCTGATAATGATCAGTTTGGTTCACATCGATTGAGTACTTTATAGTTTCTGTACATCTCACTTAATTCAAGAAAATGTCAGTGTGTCAATTCAACAAGCACATATTAAACATCTACTAAATATCAGGCACTATGCCAGATTCTGGATCTTAACTCAATTAAGATTCACCTAGTCCTTGCTTTCAAAGATCTCAGTCTCTTGGGAAAGACAGGCAATTTAAAAACATTCCCTTACTATGTGAGTGTCTTGGTTAAGATTCTTGGTTGAAGTTGTAAGACAGAAAAAACTGTTTAAGCTACCTTCAACAAAAAGGTAAATTTATTGCAAAGCTTTGGAGACCTCTCAAAAATCCAAGAAATAATGCATCTGAATCCTAGGAACAGTATGGAACTGGGCGTGGAATGGCCATTAAGAATTTCCTTCCATTGCGTGTCTGTTTCCCTCTATTTTCCCCTCATAACAGGCCTGGTTCTTCCCATAATCACATAGTAAAAGCATCTACCACCTGGTACAGCCAGCAGGGAGGCCAGTCTCTTTCAGTTTAAATTCCTAGGGAAGGATACCTACTGTCCAGGTTTAGTTCAGGTGCAGTCCTCATCCAATCACCTGTGGTCAGGCTCACATGATAGGGGCAGGAGGGGTGCTAAGCAGAGTCCAACAGGTGTCTACTATATTAAGAATTATAAAAGTAGTATGGGTTAATGAGGAAGGAGCCACTTACTCTGCCTTCTACGTTCAAGGCACTATGAAAGATGAAAAGTTGAATAAAATACACAACTAACTCTGACATAGGACAGAGTATTGTTGTAGGACTTTTGCTTACTTCAACTAAAGAGGGGGTGCTTTGTCCCATAGCCATGAAAATTCAGGCTTGGAGACAATTTGAATGGTAAAGACAGAGTTTTATTGGGTGAAAAGGAAAAAAGGGGAAAACAGGGACTCTCACAAGCCAGAGTCCCC
Organism: Plecturocebus donacophilus; assembly: GCA_004027715.1. Taxonomy (NCBI): domain Eukaryota; kingdom Metazoa; phylum Chordata; class Mammalia; order Primates; family Pitheciidae; genus Plecturocebus; species Plecturocebus donacophilus. The sequence continues at coordinate 12,935 of PVKP010009800.1, read as the reverse complement.
CTGCTAGAGTGCTTCCTACCCAGCAGATTGAATCCCAGGTTCCACACAGGAAGAGGAGGGGCCAGGCTCCTTCCCGCTGCAAAGGGTGCCAACTTCCCGAGCCTCCACCCCAGTGTACAGGCTGGTTGGAGTTTTTCTGGGGACTCCCTCCCACCTGGCTGTCTCAGTATGATGTGATGTGCATGATTACAGAGATGTAACATGCTCAGTAAATGCATTGGAGAGGAGATTGGTTCCAGTGGGGGAAGAAGAGTGACTTGAGTTCAGTCTTAAAATTAGTTGTTTAATCAGATGAGTCATTCTAGGTGAAGATGATAGACTGAATAGATGACAGAGACAGCCGAGAGCATGTATGGGCTCATCTGTGGTAAAGATGAGCCTACGAGATAGGCTGGCCCAGATTAGAAGGAACTTTGCATACTGTAGTAGTATAAAGTCGCTGGCAGCCTTGAAGCAGAGAGATAACATGGAAACATAACATTGCCACCCATGTGGAGAATGATCTGAAGTGGAGAGACTGGTTTCAGGGAGGCATTTTAATTATTAGGGCAAAGAGATAGAGGTGGAGGAGGGGGAATAATGAGAGGAGAGAGAGATTTAGAAGAACAACGGAGAACCAATATGCAGGACCTTTTATCTAATTCCAGAATTAAATTCTGATGGCAGACTCTGGGAGCTCTTTGCCAAGAACAGGGGTGCTAACTTTGTGTTTGCTCCTGGAAAAAGGAAGCAGCCTCTTCCCTTTGCTCCTCTGCTTCTCACTATGCTTGCCCTCCTGCTCTGCACACTGTCTGCATAAATATTGTCAGCCGGCTGGAAGGTTTGAATCCTGATGAAATTTCCAAGCCCTCTCTTCCCGGGATATAGTTTTCTCATTCATGAAATGGAAGTGCTGCCACTTCAGGATCCCATAAAGAGAGAATGCTGATGCTAGACCAGGGAAAAAAGCAACACTCAAGATTACCTTTTTAAAAAGCTCACTGCAACATTCAGTAAATGAAAAATGTGTATCTTCAATTCATTGAAGGCAATGAGTAGTCTGTTCTTGACTACTTTTTGTTACCTTGGCAACTGCTCAATTAAGTGAAAAAAATGAAGAAATAAATGTACTACAGTTGCTCTTGAGCTTAGCATTCTTTAAAAAAAAGTAACATACTTGGTGAGTTATTTTCCCCAACGCTTTCCTAAGACTTTGCATTTCTTTGCTTTGCATCTTAACCAGCATGTCTTATTCACCTGCTGCACACTGGGAAGAATGCTAGAGTTGTCATTCATGGTTAGGAACACATGCACCTAAAATTTTCCCCTCAGACTGTTTGCTTATACTGATGCTTAGACAGAATTTAAGGTGGTGGAGTGGAGCCTGTATCAGAAGAGTAAGTGAGAGTAGTGGGTGGATTCTAGCACTGGATGTGACCCCAAACTTTCTTTATAACCTTAAGCTATTTGACTTTTCTGAAAACATGAATAATAGCTCCTGCCTTGGCCATACTCAGAAACAAAGGACATAATAATATCTTACATTCATATAAGAATTTAAAAAATACTTATGATCATCTTATTTCCTCTTAGTAGCCACCCTCTGGAGTGAACATTGTTCTTCCCACTTCAGACAGAAGGAAACCTCCAGGGCATGCTTACACAGAATCTAGAGTGATCTTTATTAAAAAGCACAAAACTGATTGTGCCACTTCCCAGCTTGCAGCACTCTAATGTCTTACTTCTCAATGCTGCTGGAATAAAACCTGACTCCCTCACCATGGCCCATGAGGCTCTGCTGGATTCCTCTGTGCACCATCCTCCCAGTGCTAAGCCCCAGCTTGCTTTCAAATGGCTTGCTTGCAGCTTCTCTAAGGCATGTGCAGCTCTTCCTGCAGCCCTTTGCATCCACTGGTGCTCTTCCTGGGGCATGTCTGTCACTCCCCACCCATCTACCCTTCCTTTTCCTTCCCTCCCCGACTTGCCTGCGGAGTCTAACCAGTAGACTCTGCCTGAGTAACAGATGACAGAAGTATACAGACACACATGTTTTACCTGTGTGAGTGTGGCCAGGAGCCCCCAGCTCACAGATCCCCAAGAGAGACTCTGACCATGAAGCCCCCATATGTCAAACAGACTCATATTTATTTTAGAACAGATTTAATGACAAAGTTCTAAAGCAAACACCATTTATGGGTAATTAACATTGCTGACCCCTTGAGTGGAGAGCAGATATGCACAGATTATCTCAGGTTGGTTTCCGGGGAAATAGGTAAACAAGCTATTTTGATAAACTCCTCTACATTACCTTGTTATATGCTCTTTGCTATTAGCTCAAGGTAAGAGGATTAGGCTGCCTTCAGCCATAATTCTCTTCCGAGGCTTTTGCAAAACCTTCTGGCCTTCCAAGAAGGTTTCCATCTTTCTTACAATTTCTCCCACCACCCTGACCAATCTACTACACTTGCCCACTTTGAGTCCACTCTTCAGCCCAATCCAGATCAGAGATCCTGTTTTAATTATACTAGAACCCTATACTTCATATACACCCATGTTTAACATACATTTACTTATGTCTTTACCTAATATCAGTTAACTAGACAGCAGACCTCTTGAGGAGAGGGATCATGTTTGTTAACCTGCCATTGCACCCCCAGCCTGGGCACAGTAACTGACAGATCAGGGTAGATCATGCCCTTAGAGCTGAATAAAGGCCTCATTGATGTTAACAAGAGTGCACAGCAGAATTTGACCCAAATCTAGTGTCTTAGTCCATTTTGTGCTGCTATAACAGAATACCACAGACTGGGTGATTTATAAAAAAAAAACAAAATTTTAATCCTCACAATTCTGGAATCTGGAAACCAAGATCCAGGTGCCAGCATCTTGTGAGGGCCTTTTTGCTATGTTCTCACATGATGGAACACAGAAGGGCAGCAGAGAACCCATATCCACACCTCCCCGTGGCCCCCACCTCCTAACACTGTTGCATTGAGGGTTAAGTTTTCAACACATGAGTTTTGGAGGGGATCAAAACATTCAAACCATAGTAACCATAGCACCCAGGGTAGGGATCTAGAGCTTTTGCCAAAATACCACACTGCATTGCAGGTGGTGGAAATGAAAATATTTTCCATATTGAAAGCAACATATAAATACAAGACACTGAAATTTAAAGAAAATATAGTAGCTTCAATGGGACCATATTAACTTAGATGTGAACATGCATCAAATTGTAACTCTCTCTGAATTGGTACATACTCCTGCATAGAAAATAATATCAAGTTGCCTCATGTATTCATTCATGGATACGTAAAAACGCACACACTCTTTGGAGTTCAATCCCCTGGGTCAAGGTATCAACTCTTACATATCAGGGGTGAGACACTGGACCTTTTGTCACTCCCTCCCCAAAGCCTCACTTTCTTTCCTTGTAAAGTGGAGGCTCCCAATTTCTCCTTCACAGGGTTTCTGTGAACAGTCTCACAACAATGAACACATTCACAACAATGAGAATTTCTCTTTCCACCCTACAGACCTCTGTTCTGTGCAGAGCCTGCTGCTCAGTAATAAGTAGAAAAAGAATAGGAAAAACACTTCAGAAATCCAAGGCTGATGATTTAGAAATGTGCTTTTGTGAAGCTGATGTTCAAAGGTAAAAACTGTTTTGAGCATAAAATAGTTATTTTAGAGTCTACCTAGTTCTCATATGGTAATTTCATGCCTGATTTTTTTTTCTAAAATATATATGAATGTGTCAAATCTATGGCATAATCTTCTCTGCATTTACTCTTCTTTAAGGTTTTCAGTTCTTTGATTTTAGTACACATAAAGAAAAGACATGAAGAGGCATTGATGATAAGTATTGATTCCAGCCTAGAAAATATTCATCCTGTTCTTTAAAGTTTTAGGTCTTTACAACCTCAGGGGGAGGAGAGGAGGCCACTCTGAATTCATACAGTACATCTAAGAGAACCAGCCCTGTCCTCCCTCAAGGTGGGCTGGTTTCAGAAACAGTGTGCATGCCCTGCACTTATATCATCCCTTCCTCTTCATCCCTCACCCAGTGCTCACAACAGTGTCATCATGTAAGCACAGGAAAGGAATGGTTCCTCTATTATGAGTCAACGAAGGCAGAGACCAGCAGCAGCAGCAGCTCCAGAATGTTAACAGAGGAGGGGCTTAAGTGCTGGGGTAGGGTCAAAGAGGGTCTTAGAGGACTGGCTTGAGGCCACGTTAGTACAGCAAGCCCCTTGGCTTATAAATGGAGGCATGTTTGTGTCTGTGAACTCCTGAAGGGGGTGGGAGACACGGTTGCAATGTCTGACTGATAATGATTGAAGTAGCATTTGCAAAAGGAGTAAAACTCTGCTTTGCCTCTTTTCCCCATACTTTCTTTCTTAATATTTAATATGGAAAAAATTGATAAACCCTCTCCTCAAGTCAGGCCACTGCTAGCCTATATGGTACTTTTGTGCAAATTAGAAAAGGATCTCCCTCTCGGCAGACACATCAGGATTCAGTCCCTACTCAGCTCCTTGGCCAGGAAAATTTGTGCAGTGCACAGCTGTAGAACTGTACCTGGCAGCCGTGCCTCTGAGGCAGGCCTGTGGCTTCCGGCCCCAGGAAAGAGCTGCCTTCACTCAGCAGCAAGGGTCCAGCCTGGATTTTTAATGTCCCAGCTTTTAAGAACCATCTCTCATGCTTGCTTTTCTGACCTGAGCCTCTTTCATTTCTGCTTCTGGCAGTTTTCTTTTTTCTGTACTGCATTGTATATGAGGAACTTTGAGAAGTAGAGAAGAGCAGGCCAGTTTCCTTGGCTCCTCCATCTATTTGTGTTTGGTACTTGGTTGAATGTGTGCTTTTCCAGATGATGTCACCATGCCATTAAATAGTCCTCAAATACTCTTTGCTAAAACCTTTTCAAAAGGCAGTGAAATGTTTCTCTTTACCTGCTTTGGAGCTTAGTACTGAGATTTTAAGACAAAGAGGAGCTATAAAGGCTGGCCTCTTGAGTTCACCACATTTCCAGAAGGCACAGAGCTAGGCTAGATCATTCTAGAAACCAGCCTGGTGGCTGACTTCTGCATTGTCTTGGGGAAATTATAGCAGAGAGCCAAAATAGAAAGGGTGAAAGTCCTTGGGCTAAAGAATTTTCGAATATTGTTTCAAAGTAAGAAGTGCTGCATATTTAGTTAACTGTTGCTGTGTCACTGCCTAGATCTTAGTGACTTAAAACAACATCCGTTTATTATTTCTCTTGGTTACTTTTGCAGGGGGACAGGGTTGGCTGAGCGGTTCCACTGATCTAGGCTGCGATCAGCTGATCTCAGTTCACTTACACATCCACAATGGGGTGGCCAGTTTTGTGTGTCAACTTTGCTAAGCTATTGTCCCGTTATTTAATCAAATACTAATCTAGGTGTTGCTGTGAAGGTGTTTTATAGATGTGATTAACATCTACAATCAGTTGACTTTAAGTGAAGCAGAATTCCTCAATAACCTGGGTGAGCCTCATCCAATTCATTGAAAGGCCTTAAGAACAAAATTGAGGTTTCCCAGAGGAAGAACGAATTCTGCATATGGCCCGCAGTGTCAGCTCTTGCCCGAGAGTTTTCAGTCTGCCCACCTGCCCTATGGATTTCAGACTTGCCTAACCAGCCCCTACAATTGTGTAAGCCAATTTCTTGCAATAAATCTCACAGATACAGACATCGACATAAATAGACACCAGGTTCTGTATCTCTGTAGACCCTAACTAATCCATGTGGTCAGCCTCTAGGTCAGCCAGAGTCTTGCTCATCTGGGATGGCCTCAGCTGGGATGACCCAAACTCTGATCCACATGGTCCCTCATTCTCATGTCCTCATGGCGGTGGCAGGGGCCTAAGGGGGTAAATGAAAGCATGCAAGATACTTGAAGCATAGCCTTGGAACCAGCACACTGTAACCTTGTCCTCATTCTATTGGCTGAAAGCAAGTAACAAGACTGGCACAGGTTCAAAGTGGGGAAAAACAATCATCTCTGCATGTGAGGGTCTATGAAGTGACATTGTAGGGGGCAAAAATGCAGGGAAAAGTGAACATCTGAGGCTACAGTTGTCATTTATCTGCCATAGACAGTTTGGTACAACGGTTCAGGAAAAGACAAACATCAAAATGTTTCGTAACTTCCAATATGCCTTTTTCCTCTTCTTAAGGAAGTTAAAACTATGAAGTAAAATACTCATAGTCTTAATTTTCTCACAACAAAGGATAATGAAGCTTACCCTCTGGTGTTAGCATGAGAATAATGAGAGAGCTACAAAAGCACCTATTGCACTACCTTTCAGGAGCTCAATGAATAAAGCATCCTTGGCCAGGCACAGTGGCTCACACCTGTAGTCCCAGCACTTAGCAAGACCAAGATGGGAGGATCACTTGAGCTCAGGAGTTCAAGACCTGGCTGGGCAACATGGCAAAATCCTGTCTCCACAAAAAATACAAAAATTAGCCAAGCGTGGTGGTGTGTGCCTATCATCCCAGCTATTCAAATGGCTGAGGTGGGAAGATCACTTGAGCCTGGGAGGCAGAGGTTGCAGTGAGCTAAGATGATGCCACTGCACTCCAGCCTGGATGACAAAGTGAGACTTAACTCAAATAATAATAACAACACATCTTTTTGCCAGCAGCCCTTGAGCACGTACTGCATGCGAGAATACAGAAGACAAAATCAATTGAAGGCACAGGACTAGAAATTTTATTTGTGTCTTTTAGGACCTATATTCATGGGTAAAACCTATGTTCAATAGAAAATATTTGTTTGACAAATAGTTTAGTCTTATGTGGTAATTCTAACACAATTTTGAGTTTGTAGGTAAAAAACACCTTATGAGCACAAACACAACCCAGTCCCCATAATTTGTCTTCATGATTTTGAATTTTCTTATTTTAATGGTACATTTAGAAGATATATTTTTTAAAGCTGGTGCCCAGGTTTTGGAATCAGGCAGACATGAATTCAAACTCTATCTCGCACACTTTCTAGCTCTATGATTGAGGCACATCCCCTAAGCCCTAAGACACAGCTTTACGTCTCTAAAATTGGGATGATAAAACCTCCTTCAGTCAGCTGCCATGGTAAGCAAATTAAATAATACTCAGTAAATGTAGTTATTATTATCACGAATATAGTATGATGATAGAAAAATTTATTCAGAGTTTAGAGTGCACTGACGTGCTTTCTAAATTGTTTCCACTGCCCACTTACTTCACCTGTTCATACTTTTCCCCATAAAAAATAATGGCAATAGTACTGACCTTTATTAAACCAGCACATTGGAGCTGGTTAGAGACCTGTCTTCTGCAAATAGAGTAGTATGGAGTTTCATCTAGAAACCATAGAACTTGCGGCTCTTGAAGCCTATTCCCAAAGATTACCAATGCAAAGGAAGTATCTGTCATTGGAGTGCCAAAGATGTATAGAATGCCACATAAGATGGCATTAATGGCCAACAGCAAATTACCTTGGTAGTAATGAAGATAAAGTAATCACAATTAATAATGAAAAAGCAAGAATAGCAGCAAAATGCATCCTTCCTGAAAACTGTTAAGATTGCCAGTTCCAGCATGTGTACACACTCTATAGAAGCACTGAACATTGTCGGCCTTGTATGGTGGCCAGATTCTTAAAAGAATGCTGAATTGGAGTTCTCCAAAAGCTCCCCAAACATGCTGGGCCTAGGTTATGGATTCCAAATATTCTTAACCCTTAATAACTCATTTATTAGATTAATAATACATGTAGGCCTTTTAAATGTAGGCCAAAAATGAAATTCTGTCTACTCATACCAGTAATTACCCAAGAAAGGATTTTGCAATTGTGCGTAAGTTAAGCAGGAGTCAGTGAACTTGCTGCTACCTGCAAGTAACCTAGCTAAAACTGTCATAAACAATTAAAAATGTTAGTTTCTTCCTTACATTTTAAAGGTAGATGATCCCAGAGTTGGTCCAGCAGGGACACAAGGTCACATGGGGCCCAGGCAGTTTCCCTATTTCCACCTGCCCTTCTTAATGCAGGGAGGATGCTTCCTTTTGTGATTGCAGAGTGGCGGTGATGGATCCAAACATGGCACCTCACACAACCACTTGTAAAACCAGAATGGAAGAGTGAGGCTGATTCTCCCATAGGTGTCTCTCTTTTTTAATAGAGAAAACATCATTCTCCCAAAGCCTCCCAAAATATTGCATTTCATATCCTCTTGGCCCTGATTTGGTCACAGACCCATATCCATAATGCAAGGGAGGATGGAATGCAAGGATCTGGCATTTTCTTCACCCAAAAAGGGAGGTGGGCTCTACCTGCAAGAAAAGAAGAGGGAGGGAGGGCCATGCACAGTGGCTCACGCCTGTAATCCCAGGACTTTGGGAGGTGGATTGTTTGAGCTTAGGAGTTTGAGACCAGCCTGGACAACATGGTAAGACACCATCTCTACTAAAACTAAAAAATATTTTTAAAAGGCTGGGCATGGTTGCGTGCACCTGTGGTCCCAGCAACTCAGGAGGCTGAGGTGAGAGAATCACTTGACCCCGAGTAGCAGAGGTTGTAGTGAGCTGAGATGATGCCACTGCACTCCAAACTGGGTGACAGAGTGAGACCCTGTCTAAAAAAAAAAAAAAAAAAAAAGGCTGAGGAGGAAGACTAGGCATCTAGAATTGTCTGCCAAATAGGTCACTGAGGGAACCAGAAGAATGACCGCTGGCAGGGCTCTGGAGCCACCCATTCCACCTTCACTAATAGTAGGCCCATTCATATCAGTCTTAGATGTCACACTTCCCTGTGAGATTGTTTGACTAAAAGCTTCCATGGATAAAATCATTTACAAATCTTGATTTTGGCACACACTCAAATACCTAATATACTCAGTGACTCAAAATTGATTGCTCCCCATTCTATTCCTAGCACCTCAAACAGTTCTTAGCATGTAGCAGAAGTTCGTATGGATTTCCTATTACTGCCATAGCAGATTACCACAAACTTGGCAGATAGAAGAGCACACATTTATGATCCTCCTGTTCTGGAAGTCAGGAGTCCAAAATAATTTTCACTGGGCCAAAATTAAGGTGTCAACAAGATTGCAATCCTTTTGGAGGCTCTAGGGGGAAATCCATTTCCTTGCCTTTTTCAGATTCTCGTTGCCCACATCCCTTGGCTTGTGGCTCCTTCCATCAATGGAGTCATTCTGACCTCTGCTTCCATCACCACTTCTCCTCTCACTCTGACCCTCCTGCTTTTTTCTTATAAGGACCATTGTGATGGCATTGAGCCCACCCAGGTAATCCAGGATGATCTCCCCATCTCAGGATCCTTAACTTATCCACATCTGCAAAGTCCCTTTGGCCATGTAAGGTAACATATTCACAAGCTCCAAGTATTAGGATGTGGACATCTTTGGTTGGGGTGGAAGGATTATTCTGTCTACCACAGAACTCAATAAATATTTGTTGAATTTTTGAATGAACAGTAGAATCTCAGCATTGGAAGCTTTTTGGGGTGTGTGTGTGTGTGGTTTGGTTTTGTTTTGAGACAGGGTCTCACTCTGCTGCCCAGGCTGGAGTACAGTGGTGCCATCACAACTCACTGCAGCCTCGAACTCCTGGCCTTAAGCTATCCTCTTACCTCAGCCTCTCAAAGTACTAGGATTACCGGCATAAGCCACCATACCCATCCTCAGAAGCTTCTTTAGACAGCATCTAATTTAACCTCCTACAAGGTCTAAGACTCTCTTGACTGCCAGATAGTTACTCTGCCTCCTCTTGAATACCTCTGGTGCTGGGGATCTTCCAAATCCACTCTTCCAGGATTGGACAGCTGTGGACCTTAAACATTTAGACCTTTCTAAATGCTTCCATCCTTCTTCCTTCTGGAGAAATCTACTGATTGTGTCTTCTCAATCACTATTTTTGCTGCGTTTTGAAAAGAGAAACTGTGTCTTCTTATGTTCATCATTTACAAATCTTTACTTAGCACATCTGTTAGTCATTTGGGTACAAAAAGATAAAAGACAGCCCCATCTTTGAGAAGGATTTTGGAAAAGCGAATTCTACACATACAAAGTTAAGTAGCAATACAATTAAATGAGATTATCTGTGTAAAGTGCTTAGTGCCCTGGCATGTAGCTAATGCTCCAAAAATGCTCTTGTTGCTGTTCTTACCACTCACACATGCTCTGAGCCAAATGGATGATTCATGGGAAGTTTGGAGAGGGAAAGCTCAGGGAGGAGGGGAGTTGGAAGACGGGGCAGAATGTAAATGAGCTCAGGGCAAAGGGGAAGGCATTCCTGGGTGGGCAAACAATAAGCAGGTGTCCAGAAGGCAGCTTAAACAGGTCAAATTCTGAGGAAATTAATGGGCTCATTTGTCTCGTGTGGATTTTATCTTAACTAGCATGGGCAACCCAGCAGGGACTTTATAAACGTTGTCAACAGTAGCTATAGATAGCAAGTGCTCAGCAGTCTCTCCTGAATGTCTCCTCCTGGGCCCTTCTCAGGCTGGTAGACTGAAAGTAAAGCCCTCTCACTGTATTGTTTCTAGTGGGAAGAAGACGTCTTTTGACCTGCCTGTTTGATTCCCAACTCCAACCTGGATATCCTCTTTCATTCTTCCCTGGCTCTGTGTCCCACTGCCACTAACTAGCCCCATCTCACTTCCCACTCATGCTTACCCTCTAGAGCCTTGGGGAATTGAACACAGACATTCATGTCGAGGAATAATGAAAGCAGGAGAAGTTAGGGCCTAGGTCAGAGACTGTAGGCTTGGGGGTGGTTGATGGACAACTGTTTGTTGCTTCTATGACAGTAATGATCAAGAAGTGCTTTAGGCTGCAAGGAAAGCGTAATTAGGATATGGTGTGACCAATGGAGGAACTCAGACGAAAGAGGACTGCAGAAGGAGTTGTCAGCTCCTTAAGCTCTCCACTGGCTCACCTCATCTGGACCCACCTTCCCCCAATCTTACTTCCTTCTTAAAGAAAAATGATGTGACAAAGGATGATGCCTCTGGGTGATCTTTTTCTCCTGAAAACACACAAACACATATATAATGTGGTTTTTTTAAAAAATTATTTACTTACTTATTTTTGAGACAGAGTCTCATTCTTTCCCCTAGGCTAGAGCACAGTGGTGCAGTCACAGCTCACTGCAACCTCAAACACCTGAGTTCAAGTGATCCTCCCACCTCAGTCTTCTGAGTAACTGAAACTATAGGTGTGCACCATATCCAGCTATTTGTTTAACATTTTTGTGCATATGAGGTCTCACTGTGTTGACCAGGCTAATCTTGAACTCCTGGCTTCAAGCAAGCCCCCTACCTCAGCCTCCCAAAATGCTGGGATTACAGGTGTGAGCCACTATGCTCAGCCTAATGTGTTTTATTCTAATAATAAATCTGATTTTCCATTTTGCTAGGTGTATGTTTGGATAGATAGATGATAAAGAGAGAGAGAAAGGTAGATAGAGGGTCCATATATAGATATATAGAGAGAGTAATATATATAAAATATTCAGGGAGGAGGGGAGGTAGAAGAAGGGGCAGAATGTAAACAAGTGCAGGGCAAATATATTTATCTGTACACCTATATATGGAGACTTTATATATGTATAGCACCTAACAAAAGTAAGAGACAAGCCAGTGTGCTCTGTAATTCCCAGTGACTGAAGCTCATCTTTGCCATTTTATTTCTGTTTTATAAGGAATTGGAAAACAAAGAGGTAAAGGTCAGATAACTCTCCTTGGCAAGACTAGTCAGATGTGACTTTATGGCCAACATTAACTTTACATGAAATTAAAATGGGAACTTTGCCCCTTCCTTTAAACCACCAGCCTAACAAAGTTCTTCTTAACATTGGTGCCACATTTGGCATCTGAAGACAAGATCAAAGTGTTTCATAATCTTCTAGCACAGAGTTGAATTGAACACAAATTTGAGATGGTGAAAACAGGAGCTTATAAAAAAACAGGGAGAAAATTTTTTTCTTTAAAATTTCTTATTAGAGGCACCAATATTGCACTTTATACATAAGAGGAGAAAAATACCATTTCTCCTAGAGAACTAGATCCATTAAAGCAGTTCGTAAAGAGAACGTGCAATTTAATACAACTGGAAAAAGGTTAGCCTAGCATCCACTACATTTTTTTCAACCCTGTTTACTCAATTATACAAGCACTTTACAGCAAGCAGACCTCTAATTGTGTAGACTTCAGTGAATGAGAAATGGGACTTGCTGCAGAATAAATTCTGAGGTGTAACTAAATTGCATAGCATTTCCCATCCTTTTTTTCTTTCAAATTACCCGTTACTTTAAATGAAAACATGCTTTAGAAAAGAACTGTAACCACTCGATATTTCTCAAGGACCAGTCTCCCTTCTCCCTGCTGATGAAATATAGTTATGTTTTTATTTTTCAATATTCTCCTGCTGAAGTTCCAAAGGATTTCAAAACTCCATTCACAGTTTACCAGCAAAACCTGTAAAATTTATTTTCAGATCATTGGTTAAGCATGATCCAGCTTCAGCTCCACTTTTAGCAAATGAATCCATCTTCGTTTCTATTCATATGACACCAGGAGCATTTCTGGCGATGCCCCCCCTGCTTACTAAACCCTGTCATTCTGCACTTGATACATGGATGTATCATCTCACTCCATCCAGGTTAGCAGGAGGAAGGCAGAACGTGGGCTTGGGAATCAGGCAGTCTGACCCACTGGGGTATCCTGCACAAGTTGCGTAAGCTTTCTGACCTTCAGTTTCCTCATCTGAAAAATGGGGAACATCAAACTTGCCTACCTCCTAATTTTTTTCTGAGATCAGATGAAATTGCACATGCTGAAAACACTCTAAGTACTACTGAAATAATAGTTCCAGTCATCATTTTGTAAAATTGTTTAATGTGTAAAGTCTTCTGCTGTTTAAAAAAAGA
>PVKP010009799.1:0-66880 GCA_004027715.1 Plecturocebus donacophilus | reverse complement strand
GTAATGCACTAGAAGAAAGGTACAGTGATTAAAAAAAATGACTCTTAAAAACTTTGAACTGGTTTGAGTGACACTGCATATTGTGTTAGACATAATAGGAAGTTAATCACTTTTGTGTATTTAGTGTTTGAAGATTTGAGTGGTGAAAGAGAAGAAGGGGTATGAACACATGTGTCCATGAATGCTTTCATGCCACCAGATAGCAAAGAAGTTGGGAGTGTTGTTACTGTGGTACGAGATCGCTTCCCGTGTCTTGTACCACAGAAACAACAGCTTTTAGAAAAACTGTCTTTTTTCAATATGTATTTTCCCAAATTTAAATCATTTGTTCATTTATACAAAAACATATCTTCTGAGTGCTGACCTGTGCCAGGCACTGTGTTAGGAACTAGATATCCCATGTTGAGGGAAACAGACGTGGTAACTGCCCCAGGGAGAGTCTCTTCTACTGGAGAGGCCAGTAGAAGGGAATCAAATAAGCAACCCAAACTAAAATGTACATAAACACATTGATAAAAGGCCGTTAAGGAATAAACAGGGTGCTGTGATAGATACAATGTTACTGGGAGACGGTCCTGGGCCAGGAAAGCATGAAGAGGGAATTGGAAGAATAAGGAAGCAGACATGCGGAGAGAGCTGTAGCCCTGCAGGTAGCTCCGAGGTGGGCACGATCCAGAAGCTGGGAGCAGGACGGTGAGGCTGGAGGGGTCGACACCATGGGAGAAGGGGTGGGGGGGGAAGGACATGACGAGGCTGGCAGGGGCCCTTTCCACAAGCCAGGGCAAGTGCTTTGGAGTTTGCAAAGAAGTCATGGGAAGCCCTGGATAGGCTTTAAGCAGGAGGTGACTTAATCTCTGTGATTTATGCTTTGAAAAGTTCCTTCTAACAGCTGTGGAAAAAATGGATTAGAGGGTACCTAAAGAGGATGTGGAGAAACTGTTAGACAATGGCTCACAGGCCAGGGCCTGAGCAGTGCCAGTGGCAGTAGGGATAGAAAGCAATGGACAGGGTTCAAAACTCATTCATGCTTATCTCGACGGTCTGAAACACGTGGCGAAATGACTGTTGAAGACCACGCCTTTCAGTTTACCTTCCCTACTGTGCCTCCCCCCTTTCCCAGATGCCTAAAACACAGTTACAGGCTTCTAATGAATGCTTCCCCCACCCCCTGCCCCCGCTCCATTTTGTTTCTAATATTTGTTCCCTTATTGTAGATACAGTTTACATAGTAATAAGTAAAATATCATTTTATATTATGTTGTAATTTATATAGTTGCCATTTTGGGCTAAAATAGCTAACATGGATATATTCTATAATAAGGAAAATATTCTCCTTCTCTATGGACAAATAAATGAAGGGTCCAATGGCATTTCAGTGATGAAAGGTGCATTACTGCTATTTCTCAGTCCCTGAAACATAGAGCACTCTCACTGTGTAATCCTGGATACAGAGGCATGAAATGATCACTTTGTTAAAAAAAAAAAAAAAAAAAAAGCCCACCTTTCCACTATAGTCAGTCAAATGCTATTATCCTTTTATTACTCTGTAATTTTGAGGGCAAGTTCAATGAATAACTGTAGACGCTATTAAGAGCCGTCACGGAAAATGTATCTGTCCTTAAATGGAAGGTGGAAACATTACTGTAGAAGCAGCGCTGTTTCCATGTAGATAATTCTCCTCTTCAAGCTTTTTAAAACGATGTTTATTGTTTCCTACGATGTCTCCCCAGACCATTCTAACACTTGCAATTGTGTTCCTGCCTTTTTCCACTTGTCAGGAATAAAATTTATGGAAGAAGCATGGCCCATGGGAACCAATCTTGTTTCATGTTAGTGTCTACACTAATAGTGCACAACAAAGGTCAATAGTAACTTGCAGGAAACATGGTTAAATCCACCCAGCTTCTTGCTGGGTAAAAGACCCAGAAAGGGGCTCTGACATACTTTCCTCTTTAGCTTTATTTTGGGCATAGGAGAGAGAAAACGTGACTGGTCGCAGTCATCATAACACGTGCAAATAGCAGTATTGTGGAAAATCACTGTATTATTGCCTGTGGTTACTGCAATAAATTGTTACACATTTGGTGGTGTCTTACGACATTAGGAATTTATTCACTCACACTTTTGGAGATGAGAAATCAGAAATCAAGGTGTGGGCAGGACTGCATTCCCTCCGGAGGCTCTGGGCTAGAATCCTTTCTTGCCTCTTTCAGTTTATGGCAGCTGTATGCATGCCTTCTCTTGTGGCTGTTACAGTCCAATCTCTGCCTCTGTCCTCACACAGCCTCCTTCCCTGTGTCTTCCTGTGTCCTTTTCTGTCACTTATGAGGGCATTTTCATTGGATTTAGGCCAATTCTAATTCAGCATGATCTCAACTAAATTCTAAGTTACATCTACGAAGATCTTATCTCCAAATAAGGTCACATCCTGAGGTTCCAAGTGGACATACATTTTGGAGGAGAGGACACTATTTCACACACTGTGCTCACTGACTTGGTGGTTTCTTTTCGTTTTTTTTTTTTTTTTGCCCTAGTTCCAATTTTTTTTGCATTTTATTTTACAGTAAGTTCTGGGATACATGTGCATAACGTGCAGGTTTCTTCCATAGGTATACATGTGCCATGGTGGCTTGCTGTACCTATCAACCCATCATCCAGGTTTTAAGCCCTGCATGCACCAGGTACCCGTGCTAATGCTCTCCCTCCCCTTACTCCCCACTTCCTGACAGGCCCCGCTGTGTGATGCTCCCCTCCCTGGATGGTGTTCTCATTGTCCAACTCCCACTTATGAGTGAGAACATGCGGTGTTTGGTTTTCTGTTCCTGTGTTAGTTTGCTGAGAATGATGGCTTCTAGCTTCATAGGGATGAAGTTCATGTCCCTGCAAAAGACATGAACTCATTCTTTTTTATGGCTGCAGCCTAATTCTAGTTTTATCAACTTTTAAGGAAGCTATTTATTCTCAATGCTTTGCTTCTAAAAATAAAATGGGAAAATGGGATAAAGACAATTGATTCATAGGATTGTCAGATGATCAAATTACCAAATGATCTCTATAGACATTCAGTAAGAGAACAGAATTCAATATGGAAAAATTTCATCTAATTGTAAAATGCTATTAAAAATGTGCTCAGCCAAACTCTTGTGATAGAGATTTTGAAAGAAATACATTTCCACATATGGTCTGAATTTATCACTTTTTCATATTACTGGGCTTGAAGAGAGAGGTTATTGGGTGAAGATTGAGGTTCTAGCTTAAAGGATGTTTGCCTTTTATGTATTTATGTAAGTTTCTAGTTCATCAATTTTATTGATACAATTTTAGTTCAGTCTCAGTTCCCAACATATATATCATATGTGACTATCTGAACTATTATTCCATATATCTCTTTCTATGGTACAGGTACTCTGCCAAAGTTCTATCCATTATAATATGCAATCGTATCACAACAGGCGCTTGAATGAGATACAGTTGCCTCTGCTTTACTGATGGTGAAATTGAAGCTTCACTGACTTGTGCAAATACGTACAGACGTCAGCAAGAGAACTGTTGTTCAAACGTAGGGCTTTTTGGCTCCAGGGTGTAAGTTTTTGACCACTGACCGATGCTTCTCTTTAAGGATGTGCGTCCTGAATCTTAGAGGAGGTCTGTACATTTATCGGCTGTCAATTCAGTGTCACCTCAAGCCTATTGCATTCCTGACATCTGAAGTATCTTTCTGGGTCTCAGTGTGCCTGGCCCGTGAGCTTACCCAAGCAGGGCTCCAGTTCAGTCCCATGGGGGGTCAAATTTTCTTCAGATTCCTGACAAGTAACTTTGAGCAGAAGCAACTGATATGAATGAGGAGACAGAGATCATTTGCCCTAGTGGTATCATTCACCTTCAACTAACATTTCCTCCTGGAAGCTGTACCTGTTCAGAGGCAGACTAAGGTCACCAATTAAGCTGAATAGAGTAGACATCTCTCAAGATCAGGTATATGCCAGATTAGAAGGTGGTCTTACACTTAAATGATGCCTCCTTAGAGCTGCCCACCTGACCTCTGTAAGGGACATAGCTTTCCCCATCCTCCCCATTACTTTCTGTCAGCTTATTCTACTCCATTTTTCACCATTTCTCTTATCAATACCTGATCCATTTTATGTTTATTCCTTCCTTTATTGTCTGTCTACTTCCAGAATGTAAGCTCCCTTAGGGCAATAACTTTGTAGGTTTAACTTCTATATCCCTGGCATCTAGGAAAGGGCTTTGCACAAATGCTCAAGGAACTTATGAGTGTGTAAGTGAGTCAGTGAATGCACCATGTTGCCATGAGTTAAACCAGTGATTCATACTTCGTTTCTTTCCCCTTCCTCTTTTTTTTTTTTTAACAAAATTATAGGACTTCACTGAGCCCTAAACACTGATAAAACATTAGTATTAAGATATCTGGTGAGCTGCAGTATTCTTGTGGGGTGAGATTTGTGATTACTACTGGCTGGGTTTCGTAAGAGAATGAAAAGAAAATCTTAGAGCTAAAGTAGCTGGAAGGGTGAATGGGTAGAAATACTAATTACCACTAAAAATACTAATGACTGAATAAAAATGTATGCTGCATATAATGAATATATATAAATGGTACCATTTATCTGCATATATGTATACACACAGAATATATGTGTATACTACCTTTAATATATGTTAAATATACATTTACTCTATACGCACACGTAGTTTAATATATATTTATATTTATATATTTATTATATTGATATATTAAATATAAAATATATAATATATATACAATAATATATTTATTTATAATTTTATATATAATTTATAATATAAATATATAATATATATATAATTTATAATATAAATATATAAATTTATATATATAATTATATGTTTAATATATATATTCTTATTTTTCCTTTTAGTAAAGGGAAATTAGCATGGAATCATGTTACATTTCTTATTCATAAATGTCTACTATCAGAAAAAAATAGTATAAATTATTAAGTCCCCTAGGTTATGAGAATGGGAATGATTTTTACATTTAATCATTGATTCCCACAAAAATATGTGTCTACACATGATGTTCCTGGGTCACAGACTTTAAAGGAATAGTGCTTTTTGCTTGCTTCTACTACTAATGAATTTCAAGAGCTAGACAGGATGTGTAATTTGAGTGAGATGCCTAACATTATGGAATGAAAGATAGCCTTTTTTTTTTCCACCAGAAGCCTGCATGTCTTAATATGGGGTATGCTGAGTTTAAGAGGAACTTGGAGGGTGACAAACAGAGGAGGAAAATAGATCAAATTTGCTTGAGGAGAAGATAGATGAGGTGGAAAGTGAAAATTCTACTTTTTTTCTTCTTCCTTTGGCTAGAAGGTTTAGTTTTCCAAACTGCCTCTTAGGGTTGAATAAAGATTATTGGTAAACAGTTCTGGGAACTTCAATGGAGAAGGAAAGTAAGTCAAAGTACCAGGAGTGACCAGTGGGAGAGAAAGGTGACTTTTATTGAGGGCTCAGCTCTGTGTCTCTGCTGCTGGTGAATTTCTATCACATTATGACTTTCTCCTTGTCTGTAATGGAACTTATAGAGACAGTGAAAAGGTAATGGGACCTAAATATAGTGTACTCTGGAGACCCAGCTGAGGTACTGAGGTAGCTTCTAAAACTCAAAAACATATCAAAATGGATCAAGTTTGCTGTCTTTTGGTGTGTTCTGGGCAGGAGTAGAAAGTAACTAAGAATGTTCCAGAAGAGGTAGTTCTGAGAACTGTAAGGCATTTAGTTTCCATTTCTGGAGTGTCTGCTAAGTAACATGTAATATTCAAAGTTTTAAAGCCATTATTTTTAAATCTTTTTTCCCCCAAAAGATTGATCTTTATTGTCTTTTAATGCTATGTGTCCAAAATATGTTTGTTAAAAGTAGTCTTTTGTCAGCTTGCATGTATAGTTTTATTTTCCCTTTTTTTTAAATTACTGTGATTTTCTTTAATTGCTAGTTCTTTGTTTCCTTATCAGGGCATTTATCTTCACAGCCACTCAGGTAACTGCTATTTTTATATAAACTCTGTGGAAAGTCACCAGGATATCATAATTCCCTTGGTCTCCTTCTTGGGATCTTTTTGTGGCTACCTAAATAAAATCAACGTGTCTTTTAGTGTGGGGCAGAATCTGCTTTATCATGGGTAGTGTGCCTGGTGATTAAGGATGAATTTTTACCAACTTTGCTATGTGTTGTATCACCAAGTTTGTTATAATGATATATGCAAAAGGGGGTTCATCGTGGAGTAGTGCTAAAATACCAGAAATAATAATAATAGTATACTGCCATTTAAATTAGCAGCAGTGTAATTTAGAGCCATAGGGAATATGAAATGTTATTCAGAAAAGGATTATCCTCTCCTACAAGTCTAGTAACTATCTTCTAGGCCATAACTTTAGTATGAATTTATCTTGTCCTTTTTCAGGGACATAGTAGAGAGATTTTAAATGATACAATTACAACCAATGTCACTCCTCATAACTGATGTCTACCTGGATCAGATTGATTGTGAGTCTTGATGACAAATGCCAGCTACTTCTGGTCACTGGAGAAAGGCCATATTTCTCAAGTATGTTTTGGCTTTCAGTAACGTAAATCCATGACTGGGTTGTACACTAATGGAAGGACCTTCAGGGGTAAGCGTTACTTTGTATGGTACAGATTTTTAACTTGATCTTTTCAGATACTAAGATAAATACATAAGCATATGAATTTGTTTTGTTAAAGAGAAGACGTTCAAGCATAATTCAACTTGCACTTCTTGCCGTGGCTGTTTTTGAGTTTTAACTTTTCTAATGGTTCCACCACCCCTCAGAGTGGGTTTTCATTTCTTGGGGTTCTTTTTCTTAGCTTTTAAGATTTAATGGCCTATACTAAGAGGCACTTATCTTGCTACAAGATAGTATGTTTCATTGGCTACATTCACTCTGGCAGACGAGTTAGGGCAGATTCTTTAATATATATATTTTGCTTTTTTCCTATAGATGGACCCTCTTAGTGTTTTGACAGTTAAAAAGGATGGGGGGTTATTGAGCATCTAGTTTCTCAGCTGCTGAGTTGTATTTTTTGAGCTATATATCAGCAAAATTACCCAGCTCTCTTACAGAAGGTGTTCTGTTGCCAGATGGTACTCTGTAGGAAACAACTTCGTAGTTTTCTTAAATCAGGATTTATAGTAAAATAGAATAGCACTTAGATACAGGAGACTTAGGTTTCTCTGAAAATCTTGGAGTCTCAAATATCTTTTTCTCTCTGTCTTCATTGTATCCTGTTCAATTAAGCTGATAACAAAATGTCTACACTGCTATTCAATAACCGAAGGGCATATTCTTAGCAATTTTCATTGTACTGCATGCTTTGAGACCAAATTGAAAGGTTCAGCTCCAATTGCAACATTAGCCTGGCAACTACAACCAATCATTACCAATGATTTTTGGCCCCCCTAATTGTTCTTTACATTATTGAACTTATTCAGAAAGAATGGAACTCCATACTGCTTTTTCTTAAAAGATATTTGCACAAAGTGAAGTTGCTGTTTCTTCTATAAACTCATCAGCATTGCCTTAAGAAGGCCCCTTAACTATCGATTTTCTACTCTAGCTAATAGATCTCCTAATTTGCAGAAATACCCCAATGCAAGATTTTAACAATTAGAAAATTACAAAAGGAAGTCCCAAAGGACCCTTAGCTTCAGCAATACTGATGGCTCAGCATTAGGCAATACTTCCTGCTGGAAGTCAGGGAACCACAGGACCAGGGAGAGAATATAAAACACAAAATTAAATATATGGGCAATGTTTCCTTATTTTTTTCCAAGTTTTGCCTCTGTTTCAAAGGAATGTCTTCTCAGTTGGATTGAAAATGGCACTTTTCACTAACCATACTGAAATACTGTTTACATAAAGTATTGTAGTAGTTATTTTAAACCCACATCCACAACACAAGGAAGACACAGGTCAGATTTCACCAAACCCTTTAGGAAGATATGTGTGATTAGCTGTTACATTCTTTCATGCCTTAAAATCTAAACCCATATATTTTAAGCAAACATTCCCTGTTTTTCATAATATCAAAATTGTCTTCTGTATTTTTCATACAGAAGAGTTTTGGAGTTAGAGCATAACCTTCTATACTGCCTAATCATTTACTGCTAATTAAATTTGCTATAATTTTGTGACCCATTTGAGAACATTAGCACTGCCAGAGTACCAAGTATTTTAGTAATACAACATGCAGTTTTGACACCTTTTAAAATGGCTAAGTTGCTTCTGATTAAATCCAAAGCTTGAAAATATACGTTGCATATGTTAGAAAGCTGATGCGCCAGTAAGGACTTAGAGCTATTCTCTCTCTTTTTCTTTCCTCAGCCTCAGATTCCTTCAATTTTCCACTCAAAATTTCTCATTCTTTTTTTGCCTGTTGATCTTTAGCATGTTCCATTGTCCCTAGAGAATGGCATTCAAGACCCCATGATATACTTCTACCAATGGAAACACTTTCTCTCCATCCCTGCCCACTCTCTCTTAAGAGTTGTGGTTCATAGGAACTGAAAATTAATTTTATTCTTCCTTTCTCACTTTTTATATAGCAAGGCTCAGCACAGTTGCGTTATGTATAACAGAGACTCAATAAACTTCGGTGAAAGTTAAAAAAAAAGAGAGTTGTCTCTCTTTATGACATTTTTATTTTAGTAATTTCTCATTTCAGACTCACATTTATGCTGTTCAGTCATGTTCTCCTGAGTAGAATCCCTTCCCCTAACTTTTCCAAACATCAAAATTGCTCCTGCAAGAGTCCTTTCAAATGTTACTACCTCTATAAAGTTTCCTCTACCTGTGATTTTATTTTACCAAAAAATATTATTTTCTCTCTTGTATCTTAATAGCTTTTTATGCATGTAACTGTCATGGAGCTCATGGAATTTGATAATCAGCATGCATTTACTTGTACACCTTCCATATTGGACCATGAGTTCCTATAGAAAGGGGGTCAGCCTTACTCATTCTTAGGTTTCTTTTATCTGGCTTAGAACCCCACATATTATATGTGGCTTAGAACCCACATATTACACTAAGTGTTCAATAAACGCTTGTTGAAGGAATTGGAACCTTGATAATTATGTGGCTATTGCTTTTATTGTTTTATAAGTGAGTGAAAGCAACATTACTCCAAGAATTCATTTGGTGATTATCTCAATGTCATCATCAGCACCTGATAGTTCCTCCCTTACGTTATTGGTTTCCTGCTTTCTATTCAAATAGAATACAAACTTAAAAGTTAATGAAACATATACTGTTTGTGTAGTGCTTTCTACTGCCACCATATTTTTATCTTCAAGTTGGTGAGGCTGATAGGACCAGAATTATTTCCTCCATTTTTCAGATCTAGGACAAAAGGCTCAAGTGATGCAAACCAAGTTATAGGTAGAAAAGCAAGTACTTGAGTTAAGACCTGCTCAACTCCAAATAATCACTGGAAGTTGCACTGTGACTCTAGTCTTGTTTCTCCATGTGGCATTAGGCAATTTTATTTATTTATTTATTTTAGAAGACATGTATGTTCAGTGTCATGATCAGACTGATACCTTTAGCAATCAACAGCAATGATACAAAAAAAAAAAGGTACATTAAAACTCTTCGTTGGAATATTCTACACTTTCCAAAGAACACAAATTTAACACTTTCCACAGTACAGAAACAGAAGAAAAGTATTGACCTCCACCATTAGAGGGGCACAGCTTATCCCTCCAAACTTTCCTCCCTTCATGGGCCCAAAATCTGAAGACTGATTGTTGTCATTGCCAAAATCATGACAGCTTACACTACTTCCAAAGTTGATTCCATCATTACCAAATCCCTAATAGCCATGCTCACTACTACCAGGTCCACCACCACTATGGCTGCCACCAAAGTCACCACAACTACCAGCATTTCCTCCATGACCAAAGTTGTCATTCCCACCAAAATCACTTGCACAACCACCACTCAAGTTTCCAGAACCACTTTGACCTCTTTGGCTGGATGAAGCACCAACCATCTCTTGCTTTGAAAGGGCTTTCCTAACTTGACAGTTGTGACCATTCACAGGATGATATTTCTGAATGACAGTCTTATCCACAGAATCATGGCCATCAAAGGTTACAGAAGCAAAGCCCCTTTTCTTGCCACTGTCTTGGTTAGGCATTGTTTTAATCACATCAATTTTCCCACACTATTCAAAATAAATTCTTAGGTGGCATTCTTCAGTGTTTTCTTCAATGCTATCAACGACTAATATCTTCTTCACATTTAAATGGGAACCTGGTCATTCTGGTCATTGAGAATCTTAATAGCTCCCTTTGGTGCCACAACTCTTCCATTCACCTTGTGCCACCTTCCATGCCACCTTCTTCACAGTGGCATAAGTGGCAAACCCAAATCCCTTGAAGTACTGGGTGTTTGGATCTCTCATTACCAAGTAGTCTGGGAGCTTTCCCCATTGCTCCTCAATGTCTCATTGGTTGTTTCAAAGCTAAATCCTCTGATGAAGAACTTCTGTAGCTGTTCAGACTCTTTAGGAGACTCTGATCTAGACATGATAGCAGTGGGGAGAGAAACTTCAACAATGTAGGCAGAAAGCCATTAGGGAATTTTAGATTTCTTACTGGAAAAGTATAATGTTTAATAATCTTTCAAGCTGAAGGAAGAGTCATGTGTTAAACTTTCCCTGAAGGAAAATAAATGCCTTAGGGAACTTGTCCTGTATGGGAGAAGCAGCTCAGCCTTTACATCCACTTTATATCCTGGTGAAGAAATTGAGGCAGAGGTGAACTTGACCTACTGGTATCAACATTTGCTCCCATCCTGAGCTAAACACACAATGGTAAAGGTCATCCAAGGTTGTTAGTTTTTATTTATTTTTTTAGTAATAAAACGTGTTTATTGTAGAGTTGTTAGAGAACTTAAGAAAATTTAAAGAATTTTAAAAAATGTTAAATATCTATAGATAGAAATTCAGTATTAACCTTTTAATATATAACTAGCTGAGTGCAGTGGCTCATGCCGGTAAACTCAGCACTTTGGGAGGCCATCACGGGCAAATCACGGGGTTAGGAGTTCGAGACCAGGCAGGCTAATATGGTAAAACCCCGTCTCTACTAAAAATACAAAAATTAACAGAGTGTGGTGGCAGTCGTCTGTAATCCCAGCTACTCAGGAGGCTGAGGCAGGAGAATCACTTGAACCTTGGAGGCAGCGGTTGCAGTGAGCTGAAATCCTGCCCACTGAACTCCAGGCTGGGCAACAGAGCAAGACTCAGTCTCAAAATAATAACAACAACAACAATAATAATAATAATAATATAATAATAGGACTATAAGCTCTGGAGCTAGGCTGCCAGGGTTTACATTCTGGTTCTGTGAGTTACTATTTAAGGACAATGGAAATGTCACCTCATCTTTCTGGGTCTAAGTTTACCCATTTATACAATGGAAATAATAAGATTGCATATATCAGAAGGTTCTCGCGATGATTATTTTAATTTATAACATAGAGCACTTACAATAGTGCTTGATCAGATCATATGTACTACCTTAATTTAACTATTATTATTATACCATCTCTTGTCTTTTTATTTTCATGCATTCCCTTTTAAAAATTTCACAACCTACCCTTATTATACAACTTTTTATCCTGCATTTTTCACTTAAGGGTATAACAAAGCATATTTTTATGTACTAAATATTCTTTAGAATATGAATTTAATTACATGAAACCATCATTTGTAATTATCCCTTATCATTTGTTTCCAGTCTTTGACTATTGTAAACTATAGTTTGATAAAGTTATATTTATGTATCTTTGTGGACAGGCCGAATGATTTGCTTGGGATAAATCCCCAGAAGAGTTACTGGATCAAATTATATAATTATTTTAAAGATTTTGAGCTATTTATATTTTAAAATATCCTTATTGAGGTATAATTCACATATTGTACAGGTCACACATTTAAAGTGTACAATTCAATCCATCCTTTTCCATTTCGATCAGCAATGCAGAAAGGTTCCAATTTATCTACATCTTCAACACTTGTTATTTTCTTCCTTTTTTTTTTTGGATAATCATCTAATAAGTATAAAGTGATATCTCACTGTGGTTTTTATTTAGATTTCCCCAATGACTAATGATGTTGAACATTTTCTCAAGTGTTTATTCACCATTTGGATATCTGTTTTGAAGAAATATGTGTTCATGTCCTTTGCCCATTTTGAAACTGGGTTGTTGGCTTTTGAAGAATTATTTGTATAGATTTTGCACTTGTAATCTCTTTGGGTAGTGGAATTAAAGTTCATTAGGGTCTTTTCTTCATAAAATGAGCACCCTTTGTGTGCCAGGTACTGTGCTGGGTTCCAGGACACAAAGTATGTAAAGGTTTCCAGGCGACTACAGCCTAGAGTTGTCTGGTTTGTTCCCATTGTTGACTAGATAGCCATGTTCTTTTCTGCGTCCTCTTTTTTTTTCCCCTCTGCTCAAAGCTATTTTTTTCCTACAATGTCCTACTCAGCTTGGAGGCATGTCCTTTGCCAAGTATAATTATGTAGTATTTTATGACCCTGTACAGAGTGTGAAATGTATATTCTTAGCACAAACTGGCAGCATTCCTAACACTGTAAGATGCTGCTAAGGTATCTGAAAGGGATTATATGAAGTGAAGGGCTTTCATACTTTGGAACCAGTGTTGCTTCTGCCAATTGTAAATTTGTTCTGGGTTTCCTTCTGGCTTGCTCTGTGCCAGCCCCCATTTCAGCACTTTCAAACTGCATTGAGGAAGTAGGTTTTCAGTACACCTTGAATTAGTCCCAGAACACATTGGAGCATGGAGCGATAATGAAATAACATAACCAGAGGGAAAGATAGCATTGTAATAGAGCCACCAACAAGAAAGACCAAGTCCACTGAAGCAAAAACATGTATGTACTTTTTACATTTAAAATCTCATCACAGTCTCTCTCATTCAGCTTTGCTTGCAGAGTTTTCAAACTAAGGAGTCACATTTGGATCCGGTCTGGGCTGGATTGCTCTCTAGGGAGGCAAGTCTGCTCAGAATGAGTAATGGTGATTTGAGAAGTGGTATGCTTTGTCTCATATTCTACAAACTCCACTTGGCTTTACAGTAATCAACTATGCAACGTCTTAATTTTCTTTATCTTCTGGCTGTAGCAAGAAAAGAGTATTGAGGATCATGTAGTCAGCTTTAGCCTATGAGTCCGCATACCTTACCCTGACCTAGAGCAATAGCCGGTGAGTGCAGGGTTTGTCTCCAGTAGGACATTAGATTAGGGTATGGTGTGTGTGAAATAATCATTAATTAATGGCAGTTAGCATGTACTGAGCACTTGCTGTAATTTGAACCAGGTCCTATGCCAAGTACTTGACATGAATTATCTCATTTAATGCTCCCATTACCCTCAAGAGGCAGAGTTAACTATCTGCATTCTAAAGACTCGACTGATGTTTCCAAGACCACATAGTGATGAGGTGATAGAATTGGGATTAAAAATGGATCCTGTCTGAGGGCAAAGCCTGTGTATTTGACTGCATATTAGACAATTGCCTTCAAAGAGTGCTGTTGTCTATTCAGTCCCCACTGGCTACTAATGATATTCCATCATACCAATCTTCTTTTAGTATTTTGCAAATAATCGTCTCAGGCCAGAAAGAGAAACCAAGGAAACCTTTCTTCAATGGTTACCGTGACCAGTACCCTCTCCCCACCCCCCTCTCTCTCTCCCTCTCTCTTTCTCTCTCTCTCTCTCACACACACACATGCACACACACACACACACACGCACGCACACACACACATACACACACCTGCACATGCATGCACACAACCGAGGAATTTCTCTCATATTCACCGTGGTCTCTTATTCTTTCTCTTTTCATGTGCATGATCTTAAATGCCCAGGGGAAGTGTCTTTGATGGTACATGTTCTTAATGGAAAACCCAAAGTGCCAGAAACTGAGAGTGAGCCCTTCGAAGGCTTTATGCCCCTTTTCTTTACATACCTATTGCAATTTGCAATCTTACTCTTTGTGTTGACTTAACACTATCCTTCTTTGTCCTGTATTATAATCTATGTGAATGCAGAAACCATGCCTGATTTGTTTCCCACTATGACCCAGTACCTAACGCAGTGCCTAGCATATGGCAAGGACGTCATAAATCCGCCTTGAGTGAAGGAAACCAATAAATGAATGTGTGTTCTCTTGGAGAGGATACAACACAGGAATTCAAATCCTGGCTTCAAATCATTATTAAATATTTCTTACACATACACGGAATGCTGAAGTGGACAGAAAGTTACAGGTGACAAGATCAGAGAGGAAATGTGAGCGTGACTCCTGGGTCTGTCTTTTCATGCTGTTGAACGTATTTATACAGGAAGAAAGAATTCCATCCCTCTGTAAGTCCAGAGACTGTGCGACCACATGGACTTGGTTCTTTTTCAGGTGTGCCAGTGTCCCTTGAGGCAGTGGTGTTTGATGGGTCTTAGACACGTGACCTCTTGTCCACACCTACCTAGCTTCCCAAGTCAGTGCTACCTAAATGCCTTTGTCCAAAAATGTATGGATCTCTGTCTTTTGCAGAGGACTGCATGTGTGTTCTACAAGCTTCTTTTAGCTCAGAAGGAATACATATGTTGCTAGAACTTAGGGAGTTTCAGGTGACTTGAATACTGATCAAAAGTAGGTAAGATACAATCAAGTTTTATGTATATGAAACTCAGTAAATTGAAATAATCACATAAAGCTATCTCCCATGAAAGCATATTCTAATTGAACATTTCAGGACTAGCTGAGAAGGCATTGACCTGCGGGTCTAAATGTGGTTGATGGGGAGATGCAGCTAGCCATTTGAGGGCTTGGGGACACTGCACTCTCTTAGGGATTTGTTTTTCTAAGCATCTCTTCTGACCTCAACTGTGAATTCTTTCTTTTCTTCCTTTTTATCTTCTTTCTTCCTTTCATTTCTTTTTTTTTTTTACTCCCTTCCTTTCTTCTACCATTCAACTAATTTTCTTGGGTGCCAATGAAAGTTGGTGTTAGGCACTGGTCAAAAAATAAATGAGTCCTTGTTCTAATAGGATGTAAAATCCGTTGGGGATACCAAGGATGAAATAAATAATCATAGAAAAAATTGCAGGCTACCAGAGGTTAGGAAGGGTAGTGTTGGGGTTGAAGGGGAGGAGGTGGGGATGGTTAATGGATACAAAAAATAGAAAGAATGAATTATACCAGGTATTTGATAGAATCAGGTGACTATAGTCAAAATGATTTAATTTTACACTTTAAAATAATTAAAAGTGTAATTGGATTGTTTGTAATACAAAGGAATAATGCTTCAGGGGATGGATACCTCTTTTTCCATGATAGGATTATGTATTTTATTTCTGTATCAAAATATCTCATGTACCCCATAAATATATATACCTACTATGTACCCAGAAAAGTTAAAAATTAAAAACTAAAGAAAGAAATAATTGCAAAGTGTAATACTGTCTTTGAGTGGAAAATAAAAACTTCATACATAAGAGGGGTTCAGTTCAGAGCTGGGGGATGTGGGAAAGTAGAGATAGGGAAGTTGAAGGAGGGAGGGATGGGTCACAGTTTGTCAAGGACAGAATTACACGAGAGGGCGGGAGCAGGACACACCTGTCAGAGCCTCTGGGATAGGAAAAGATTGGTTTATGGCAGAAATTGAAAGAACACTCTCATATACAGTTCATTTTCCTCCTTGCTTTCCATCTGCATAGCATTATTCAGTATGTAGCATGATATAAGTTGAAATCATATATCGCCTTTATGGTCTTCTCCCACCAGAATTCAGGCATTATGAAGGCAGAAGGGCAGAGGTATTTGTCGTGTGTGTGTGTGTTTGTGTGACTTTTGTATGTTCGCTGCCGTATCCCTAGTACCTGGAGTAGCACTTGGCAGATAAATATATGCAAAATTATTCAAATCCAGTGGGACCAGACCACAGAGAGAACAGTAAACAAGGGAGAGCAGGGAATGAGGGCTGTCGGGGAGGGTGGAGTCCAGGTCACTGGCGTCACTGTAAGCCTGTTCTGGGATTTATACATTTTATCTAAAGTGCAGTAGCAAACACCGCATGAAACCACAAATTCCACATAGTTACCACCTTTTCTTTTTCTTAAAGAGAATTATCGCAATTTCTTTCCCTATTAAGTTGAGTTAGCCTAGGTTGAGCTTTAAAAAAAGGCGATATTGTTTCAAACACCAGCATCTACTCTCTAACACCGTGTAATTAGAAGCCAGGGAGGACGGGGTTAGAAGGGTATTACCCATGCGTTAAAGAGCTGCAGAGAAATCAGCTACTGAGTGCTATTTTTGTCTCTTCTTCGTGGATGGACTTTTTTTTCTTTCTTTCTTTCTTTCTTTTTTTTTTATTAGAGGCATCCAATTTCAAGCTTTTGGAAATCATTGGCTAGTTTGTTGTGTGTGTGTATAATGATCATATATATCTATTTATTCATTTATATACCTATTTTTGGTTAATATCCATTAACAAGAAGCACTAGTCAGATAGAATAGGTTTTATCCTCATTTTGCACATGAATAAGAATAAGGTTGTGGGAAGGAAACGAACATTTGAGTGTCTACCAAGTATCTAACATTTTATATATTTGTCTTATTTAATCCTCATGAAATGCTTTGAGAAAGATGAGCATTATCTCCCTTAATTGGACGAGAGAGTGAATCCCAAATTGGTTAACTAACTGGTCCAGTGTCATAGGACAAGTAAAAGGAAGAGTCAGGATGAGATGTCAGGTGTTTCTAATGCTTAAAATCCATGATTTTACCTTTTAGGGGATTTTTTAACAACTGCGGGAACAGCAGTGCTGATAAGGAATGCAAGTATGTATGGAACCTGGGTCTTCTGACTCCTGAACCATTACTGCTTTTCTTCCACTATGAGATAATACATCAGTTACTGCTTCTAATTAATTCTCCAAGTGCTGAGCCAGTTTTATAAGCATTAGGGCAATGCAAGAGGGAGAACACTTAAAACTCAGTGTTTGTAGCACACCAGTCCCAGTTGTATAATGTGGCCTTTCACCTTCTTATTCTTAACGAATGATTTTCTAATTTGTAAAAGCAAGCCCCTGGATGAGATACTCTCTGGGGTCCCTTTTATCTCTAGTATTCAGTGAAATGTAAAGTTAGCTGCATTTGATGCATGAAATATATTCAGTTTGGGAAATATCTGAGGAAATTGCCCTGGTCAGGCTTGTCTGAATTTAGGGCTCATATACTTGGTGCCACACTGTACTGATAGTAGCCATGTGTGCCCTGATACTTACCTGGAAAGCTCCTCAAATCTAGAAGCTTTGATTGTATACTAGTAAACTAACAGCCTTAAAATATGTGTGAGATGTGTCCTTCCCTCTTGATCTATTGCACTGGATCCTTTTTGGAAGTCAGTGCTTCACATGCTCTACAAGAAGTCAATCTCAGCTTGCTTATTGGACTCATCTTCCAATGTAATCTAAATAGATAACTTGATCACTTCCTGCTTTTGTGCCTCCTCAGACACTTGGATAAGACTTTAGAAATTGTCTACTAATGAATATACATGTCTTGAATATACAAATCATAGCTTTGAGATAAATTTTTAAAATATCTAGATACTAATATTTTTAATTAATAAAATAAATATTTATAAATCTAATTCTCTAGCCATTTAAAAGAGGATTGAAACCTAGGCACATTCTCAATGTCAATAAAAATAAGGATTTAATGAAAGAGACCGGTTAAATGCTTCAACTCCTTAAAATAGATCAGATATACATAGAATATTTCCACGATCCTAAGTCTTATTGTTACAATGAGACTTAAACCATTACAAAGATATTGACACTTTGGGCCTTCAAAACGATAATATTCTCTCAAGCCAAGGTTTTCGGTTCTGATTTAACAAACTGATTATTGGTCTGGAAACAGGACCTTGCTTCACCCCAGGGTGATTCAATTTCAAGTCTACACTGGTTGGTCTGACTCTTCTTTTAGTAAAAGTTCAAGAGCTGTTTTGTGAGACTTCCTGAAGCCACTCCTTTTCTTGTGTCTTCACTTCCTTACTCTCTTATCCATCAGGTCTTGACCATAGATATCTTAGATAGTTGTTCACTTCATTATACTTATTAATACCTTATCATAATTAGTGGACTCATATAAAAGATCTTCTCTCCTAAGATGGCATAGTCAATGTTCTTTTGTAGATTTGGTTAAATTTGTAGATATTTGGTTAAACTACTGTCTTGCAATCTACCGCTAAACACTGTTTTTGTCTGGTTATTTCATGTGAGTATTGATTATTTCATGTGATCATCTCTGCTGATCACTTTCTGGTTTATAGTACAGTTCTTGGCTTTCTAGTTCAGCTTGGCTTGCTTATGACTCAGATAATGTTTTTAAAGGCAATGGGAATCTTCTTTGTCGGTGTAATCAAGCTAATTTTTTTCTCTCTCTCCCCATAGTTTTTCCTTTTAGGAGTTACATATTTTAATTCAACATGAGCTTTGTAGTTGAAAATAAATATAAATTAAAAAGTTCATTTTATTGGATAGAACTTTTTCTTAATATACCTTTCTTATTGGAAATTTTGATTTATTATAGAATAAAGATACTTTTTATCTTCCTGGAATCATCTTGATATTATGAAGCTAGCATATTTTTTGAGGGGGGTGGTGTTTTCCTGGGAGACAGCTCAGATTTCTCTTATGAGCTAAGAGACAAAATTGTTTCCTGTTACCTCAAATGACTGAACTTTGTGGTGATAAAAGATCTCTATTTAGGCTTCTGTGCTTCTTTACCACAATTAAACTTTATTTTTGTTTTTGAATATTAACCTCAAGAGACTATAAAACAAAACAAAATAAACCAACTGTAATGAAGACTGGAGTTCTGGGATTTGATATATTTTGGGGAACAGTTAGGAAGGTTTGAGAGGAAGAAACAAACAAACAGAACTTTCGCCATCAAGAAGAACCTATAATTAAGAAAAACTGAAGGCATGGCACCAGGCTACAGTAAATTCTGAACTAGGCTTTCACCCATGACACTGGTTGCCATCAGAAAAATGTTAAGTATTTACATTTTTCTACAACCTCCATTGCCATGGAAGTGTTATTCCTGTTAATTTAGTAAAATCAAATTATGTTAGAAAATGCTCATTTAAAATATAAACAAGCATCTCAGGACCTTCTTAATAGAAAGACAAATTCTTAGTAGATTGCTTGACTGATTAGCTTCCTTAATTACATTTTAAAATCAGCCTTATTTTCTGCTGTATGATTTGTTACTACTACAATGATTAAACATATTCAGGAAAAATTTTGGGATTCCCTGAAATATTTTGCCAAATCATCTTTCTTATGGAGGTAATAAAATTCCAATTCTCCACATAACTTTTTCATATGGTAACAGAATTAGGTTCAACATTTATTAGATTGGCAGAATTCCATCAATCTGATATTTATTTATTTAATTAATTAGATTAACAATAACAGTCATGATAGTGTGGGTTTCTTTAAAAAAT
Source organism: Plecturocebus donacophilus (assembly GCA_004027715.1). Taxonomy (NCBI): domain Eukaryota; kingdom Metazoa; phylum Chordata; class Mammalia; order Primates; family Pitheciidae; genus Plecturocebus; species Plecturocebus donacophilus. Next base: position 47,244 of record PVKP010009799.1, on the reverse strand, counting down.
ATGATCACGTAGAAGATTTAAAACTCATTCTGGTTAATCACCTCATTAATCAAATACTTGAAGATGAGAGTAGCAAGGCAAAGATTAAGCATGGGAATTTCTTTCATGAAATATGAAAATTAATGAATATTGGGAAAAGCTATTCTATTTAAATTTCAATGTGGGTATGATTATTCTTTTTTAATCAGTTGGGTTTATTTTCATTTAGGAATTCCTGGGGAAACTGGCTTGTAAAGAAGCAAATATACAAGAAGAAAAGGTAGCCAGAGATGCTATTGTTCTTATGATGTCCATCCTAACCCACCCTTCAACTTGTTCTCGTCTTGGGCACTGTCCACACATGTTCTTTTTTGACTAAATCTACTGTGTGGATCTGTGTCCTGGCACATACATTTTAATTACGGGAGCTGAGATATGGTGTTGAGTGGATACAAGGTATGAGGATCAAAAATGGACCAGATTCAGCTGTGTTCTTGGCAGCTGTATTGAAGAATTTACAGAACTAGAATTAATCTCTAGCTTGCTGTGGCATTAGACAAATCCTTTCACCACTGGAGCCACCAGTTCTCTCATCTTTATAATGGAATGTTTGGAGTGGTAAAACGTCCTCTCTAGATGGAACGTTCTTAGTTGCTAATGTAATCCTTTTATCGCCTTCTCCATGCACACCGGGGTGCATTTTCTTGAATGGAACCGAGAGTGCCAATTTGGTTCTATGCTTGAATCTTACCACTGAAAGTTTGTTTAACCTCAATATAATCTTTTATTTTCATGGATAAGTAAACCGATGTTTGTCAGACTTAAAAGAGATAATGAGCAGGGTAAAACCAAACAAAACAAAACAATAAAACAGGTGTGTTATATAAGTTATCTACTGGTGTGTAATAAACTACCTCCAAATGTGGTGCCTTTTGAAACATCACACATTTATTTCCTTCAATACGGCTGAAAGGTGGGGTGGATCCTCTACTGGCTTTGCCTGGGCCTATTCATGCTGCTGCATTCAGCCACAGGGCCAATTCGACTTGAAGGTCCTAGAGGCCTTACTCCCATGTCTGGTAGTTGGTGTTGGTTGTTCACATGAGGCTAGGACTTTATTGCCTGCAGTTTTAGCACAGAAGTGAAGACATAAGCCACAGGCTTCTTGAAGCTCAGGTTCCAGAATTTGCATAGTATCACTTCTACATTCTATTCATTTAAGCCAGTCAAAAGCACAGATTCAAGGATTGGTGAAATCTATCTCTTGATGGAAAGAGTGACAAAGAATCTGTGGCCATGCTTAATGTACCACACATAAGCTATCATTTCTTCCTGCAAAACTCATGCCACATGATCAGTTGTGAAGCCTTAGAATCCTTTCAAATACAGTGCTCCAGGCAGCCACCACAAATCAGTCAGAACTGACACAAGAAATGAAACGTTTCTGCCATCTGGACTCTGCAGTGAGTTGTTGGTAGAGCCTGGATGGAAAATGCAGAATTTCTGGCTCTCCACCCAGCATCTTTTCTGTGCTCATTAGTCTGTCTCCTCACTTCTGGTCAGCTTATTAACATTTCTTAGGTTATAATAGAAAAGTCATTTACTTCTGTAAGTATAACATAAACCACTGAATAACATAAACTCACAGAAGTGAAACATGAGTAAAGTGATATAAATTTGTATACCATTTTATTCATTATTAAAACTTGCATCAGTTCAAGTGATCACATTTGGATGAAAATGGGGTACTATTGTCTTGATGTGTCTTTTGATGTGATTCAGTGAGAAGTATACAACTCCCATGTAGCACTCTTGGCAAATCTAGTCATTAAGGAACCATCAGACAAGCACAGAACGTGAGCTATTTCACGAAACAGCTAATCTGAAATATTTTAAAAGTGTCAATTTCATGAAAGTCAAGACAAAAGTGAAGGACTGTCCTAGGTTAAAGGAAACTAAAGGGATGTTGCAACAAAATATAATTTTTAATTTTATACTGGATTTTGCTTTTAAAAAAATCAAATGGGATAATTGGGTACTCTATATTAAATAATATTGTATCAATGTGAAGTTTTTTATGTGATTAATAGTTTGGCAGTTATGCAGGAGAATGTCCTTATTTCTTTTCTTTTCTTTTCTTTTTTAATCTTATTTTTGAGACAGGGTCTGACTCTGTTGCCAGGTGCCAGGCTGGAGTACAGTGGCTTGATCTCATCTCACTGCAACCTCCGCCTCCCGGGTTCAAGCAATTCTCCTGCCTCAGCCTCCCGAGTAGCTGGGACTACAGTCACGGGCCACCACGCCCAGCTAATTTTTGTGTTTTTTTTTTTAGTAGAAACAGGGTTTTACTTTGTTTGCCAGGATGGTCTTGATCTCTTGACCTTGTGACCCACCCGCCTCAGCCTCCCAAAATGCTGCAATTACAGGCGTGAGCCACCACAGCTGGCCGAGAATGTCCTTATTTCTAAAGAAAAATTGACATGTTTAGAAGGAAAAGTCAAGATATTTGCAAGATTGTGTGTATGTATACATACATATACTTTTTATTTGGAGAGAGAAGGAGAGAGAAAAAGCAAATATGGCAAAAATATTAATTGACAAATCTAGGTGGTGGGGCACATCTTCCTTGTACTTTTAACTTTCTTGAAGGTTAGAAAATCTTTAAATTGCAAAATTGGCTAAAAAAACACCAACTCATTGTGTTTTATGGCTGAGACCATGCCTGACTTTGAGTTATTATGATAAAGTATCCAATGTCAATTGCAAAATGCTGCATTTCTAAAAGGCACACTTTCTTTACTTACAGACTTACACAAGGAGAAAAATCTCAAGTACAGGCAATTGTTTGAATATGGTAATTGATAGAAAAGTTGACCAAGTAGAAAACTGCAGTGTGTCATAATAAAAGATGTTGAGACATGTCTGTATGTTATGTGGCATTATGGTTCACAGAGTTACATATTGTGCCAGAAGCCTCGGATGACAAGGGTTCTGTCTCATTCTGCTCAGATTCTGTGAATGACTTTGAGCAAGTCATTTTAATTTGTGCAAAATATGGGCCTTTTAAAATGGAGAAGCTAATTCTGGTTTATATCATATGGCTATGTAAAGATTAATTTCCTAACTGCAGAAGGTGGTAAACAACTTTTCCCATCCTAATATTCAGTCTTGGAAACGTGGAGGATTGTTGTGTTGAGGAGTTAAGATAATGTTCACTATTTCTGTGCCTTTTTAGAGTGTTCCTACAGGATCATGTACAGGGGCTTATCTTTTATTCATAAGTTACAGTACTAAGAGAAATCTACCTGTTTTTTAAAAATCTACTTTCCCTCAAGACTCTTAATTTCATTCTGGAAATAAGATTGGCTCTGGGAAAGGAGGCCTTGGTAGAAAATGTACCCCTAACGATATCATCTATAAAAAAATTGTGCCAACTCTCACCTCTAGAAGATTGAGTGGTTGAGAGCATGGAAAATAATAGCCATTTCAAACTGTGTTTAATAATTTATAAAAAGTACAGATCTTTATAGAGAAGGCTGTGTCTTCTGTGGACTAGAATAGAAGAGGTGAGACATGATCTGGGTGTAACAGGATGGGTAAAACACTGGATAGATGAAGGATACATGAGGAAAAGAAGTCCCATGTGGGTGTTCATTATGTGCACAGACTTTTGGAGGAGCAAGTCTTGTGTGCTGACACTAAGGAGATATAATTGGAGTCCTGCCTGACTACTGAAGCAAACTGAGCAATATTGTTGGATAGGTGCAATGAAACCAGTGCAAAACGGATTCGAGTTAATGTCTAGCAAGCAACAGGGAGGAACCAGTGGTGGCTGAATAGGAAATTGACAGTAGCATGATTAAATTGGAAACCACGTAATGCGTGGCAAAATTATGCAGGCAAAGACCAGCACAGAACTTGCCTTTAGGAAACTTGAGTGGAATGAGTACTGAGGTCTGAAAAACTGGCTCTGGCAAAGCACCGTTTGGGGAGTGTAAGAGAAGGAGTGACTTATTACAGAGATAGTGGATAAGGAGGGCTGTGGTTGATTAGTGATATCTGCCTAGTGCAGGGATGGGGCCATATAATCCTGGATTATATACAGTATTTGTCATTCCTGAATGGTAGGAAAGAAGTAAACCAAAAATCCCAGCCCATGTAATGAAAAAAATAATTGAAAACTATTTGGGAGAAAGTTGATGATTGAGTTTTACTTATACTTCAATTTGAGGACAGTACACTAAGTACATTTGGGATCATTATCACTTATAATTGAAGTGAGCTTATTAGAGAGGTCATCAGACTAGAGGGAAGTAAAACTTCTATGGAGGTCAAATGGAACAAACAAATTTGCTTTATGAAGCTGCTTATTTATACATCCATGTGTTTGTTTTATTGTGATGATGAGTCAGTCCCATGCACTCTAATGTAATCTAGGTGCCATTTGGGGTACGCAGTTGTCACACATTACCACCAGCCAGCTGACAGCTGCCTTGCTCTACTCATTAGTGATTAAGATGGACAAAAGCATATATAACATTCTTATTTAATCCACAATGATTTTTAAGTATTTATATATAAGAGTTCTTGAAACTTGAAGCAGAAAGAAAATAGTACTGACTTTTGATGTCACACTTGGAATTCGTGTCTGGAATTGAGTACTTCTTCCATCTTTAGCTCATGTGGTCTGTGGCCTGAGCCATACTTCCTCACTCTGGGTTTTGAATTCCATAGCTGAAAAAGGGAAGGTGTTGCCTAAACTAGGGATGGCGAGTGTGTACCGTCCCTCTTTCCTCTTGCATTTATGCAAATGAACTCTTCCCCTCTTAGCACTTGACACCAGTTGGAATGTGGCCAATCTCAAAAGAAGAAAAAAATATTAACAAGAATAGCTACGGCCAACATTTGTTGAGCTTTTACTCTGCGTCAGGCTTTATGCTAAGCATTTTATGTGTGATATTATAAGCGTTTTCAATTAAGGGGCAAGAATATTCTAAGGAAGATAGATTTTCGGGTTCAAACCGTGAGATGGAGCATTGAAATTAATTGAATAAATTAAGGAAATGGCCAGAAGTGTAAAGAAAACAAAATAAGAGTCATTTTCCCATTTCCAAGACTTAGCCTATACCTAGGTTGGTAGAACATCACCAATTACTGTTTGATGGAGTAAATGAAGGGTGAAGAAACCTGCTGTATTAGGTTCTTCCCCTGGAGGCCGGCCTACATCCAAAGCTGGCTTCTGTTTCTTGATATTCAGGCTGGGGCTGAAAGATGAACCCAAGACTGAATTTAGCACAGGGATTCAAGCTATTTCAGTACTATTAGCTTTAGTATCTGCTGACCTGTTAATCATTTTATTCTACAGTTATTCACTTGCTTTTCTCAAATAGGAATCTTTTAATTCCTAAAACACAGTGCAATTGATGATTCATAGATTGTATTTTTTCCAATACAAAACCTTTAGCTACAGACTGTACTTCTTTCAACTGTTAAATAAAAAGATGTTTCAGAAAGCACTTCCTATCAGTACTCATTTGTTATTATTTAACAATCAAGCTTAACTAGGCTTTGAGTGTATATCAAGTTGAAGAGCAGCTGGTAAAACTACGATCACTTAATGGAATGATCGCGGGTACTAATAGGGACATTATGCCTGCTTTAGGACTGTACTCTGCCTGAAAGAGAATATAGGTAAGTTATTTAAATAATGTACACAGAGTTTGCCCCATTAATACCTTTAAAAGAGTCAGGCAGAGATAGTATTAGTGAATTTTGGCAGATGGGATATAGATTTATTATGACAAGTCAATTTTCCTTTTAGTTTCTAAGACTACTGTATAATAAATGGACCTCCACAGTGTATTAAATTAACGGATTTTATTTTTCATGTGAAAGAAGAAGAAAAACCTTATGCAGTGTTACCTTAGAATTCCAGGATAGTCTTTGAGTTTCTGGCTCATAATGTAGCTTCTAAAATCCAATTATAACTTTCATCTTAAACTTCTTTCAATGACAAGTCTCACTACAGTGACTGTCACTGGAGTCTTTCTTTAGAGAGCATCTTTTCTTCTCAAGAGAAATGATACTCAGCAACATTCAAAATAGTTCTAGGCAAAATTAAGCTATGAAAATTTTATCCAGCCCTAAGTTGCAATGATGGCATCCATCTATGTCAATGACATTCCTTTCAATTGAGCTTTCCCCTACTTCTTGTGTTTCCCCTATTGTATAAACACACATACATTTTGCTGTTGTCTAGCTCATGGCTGTCGATACCCAGATATAGGGAGATTACATTTTTAGTTAAGATTCTTCCTCAAAGGATGGCCACATCCAAAACTGGCTTCCCATTGCTTGATAGTCAGATTGAAGCAGAGAAATTAATCCAACTGCTAATATGGTCTTACCTGTGCTGGAGCCTTCATCAACAGACACCATGCCTGCTGTGTCTGCTCATGACCTGTTTTGCCTCATCATAGCCCACACTGTCAAGGCGATGTGCCATACAGTGTAGTCACGAGGATTGCTGTGACAGTGTCCGTTCACCTCCATTTAGTCCCAGTATCCAAGGCAGACCCTTGGGCTGTACTTTGTGTCAGTCTGATTATCTTAGTAGCTGGAGATATGGAGCAGAGAGTGAAATTTTTCAAATGCTGCTTGAGAAAGAATCACTTATAATGCAGTCAGACATAAGTGTGCAGATAAGAAATTCCCAGACAGTGGGAGCACAGTGCATTCTGTGATTATTACTATTATTATTATTCTCTAATCAGTATGATTCTCTGGGCACACTTATAAAAGTTCATCCTTTAGTGGAATTTCAAGAAGAAAATATTTTAAAATTACAACAGTTCTATCTTCTCTCTATAAAGAAAATTCATTGGCAAAGCTTTTATACACGAATATTACTGGAAACTCATTATAGGCCAGGTGCAGTTGCTCACACCTGTAATCCCAACACTTTGGGAGGTCGAAGTGGGTGTACCACCTGAGGTCAGGAGTTTGAGACCAGCCTAGCCAACATGGTGAAACCCCATCTCTACTAAAAATATAAAAAAAAACCTAGCCTGGCATGGTGGTGCGTGCCTGTGGTCCTAGCTACTAAGGAGGCTGAGGCAGGAGAATTGCTTGAACCAGGGAGGTAGAGGTTGCAGTGAGTGAAGATCACCTGATTGCACTCCAGCCTGGGTGACAGAGCCAAATTCTGTCTCTAAATAAATAAATAAATAAATAACGCCATTGTATTCTCTCCATTATTCAAGCATGACCCTATTGAAACGTATCTGCTCCAATACCACTTTAACCCCCTGATAACATTCCTTATATGAGAGTGAAGATGTAAATAACAAGTGGAGAGAACTCTACTTTTAGAGGGGAAACGGGTGACTAGTGTCAGCTTTATTGTACATATAATGCTTGATTGACATATGTCAACCAACTCCATTTTCAGTGCCCAGTTGAAAGTTGTATAGCCACCACCTTTTCAAGACAATAGCAATAATAAATTCCAGTATGGTTTATTAACTACCAAAGGGCCATTTAATACGTCTTTCACTAAAAAAATGCCAGGCCAAGCCCAGCACAGTGACTCATTCCTGCAATACTAGCACTTTGGGAGGCCCAGGCAGGTGGATCACCTGAGGTCAGGAGTTCAAGACCAACCTGGCCAACATGGTGAAACCCCTGTCTCTACTAAAAATTCAGACATTAGCTGGGCATGGTGGCACATGTCTGTAGTCCCAGCTACTCGGGAGGCTGAGGCGGGAAAATTGCTTGAACCCAGGAGGTGAAGGTTGCAGTGAACAGAGATTGCTCTACTGCACTCCAGCCTGTGTGACAGCATGAGACTCTATCTCAAAAACAAACAAAAAATCCATGCCATTAATTGTTGTCTTTCTGGCTTATAAAATAGAAATATATTTACTCAGCAGAAGAGACATGTTTTCCAAACAAACTCAAGCATTATGTATAAAATAAAGCACAACCCTGCAGGAAGGTCTGGCTAGCAGAGTGATGGCACCAATCAGGTTCTATAATTATTTATTTGTGTATATATCCTGGTGCCACTTTTATCCCCTCCCATAGACCTGCAATGATTAACAAACTGTGATGATTAGAAAATAAATGGCAGGTCCTTCTATAAATTATATCTGGAAACCTGCCTAGATTCTTTGTGTAAGAAGCATACATTTAATTTCTATCTTCATGCAAGCATAGAATTTACTTGTGTGAGGACTGGTGGTAGGTGTTGTTTATAAAGACAGAGAAAAGAAAATGTGATTATCAGTGAAAAATAAATCCATGTTGGGTTGGTCTGAATTTATTTAGGAAAAAATATTTATGTTGAAAACCATTGAGTGTTGATTTGTTTAGAGCACAGTATGAAAGAAAACATGTTTCCCTTTACATTTATGGTGTCCCTAGCAGATGTTAAACTCCAAATAGTTATTTCAGTTATGAAGAAATGTTTAATGAGTGTCTGATAGAAGTGATTATTGCAGGGTTTAATAATCAATATCTCTGCAATTGAGTCTATTTAAAATCTGTGTGACTATGTATAACCATTTGAGTGAACTAATTTCACTACCGGGTTTTGAGAACCTACTATATAACATGAACTATATAACTGCATATGAGAATGCAGATCTACTGGATATATAAAGTTAGGCCTGTCATAAAAATAAATGGACCTTTATTTAACTTTCATCTGTCAATTCTTTTTAAAAATAGTCTTGTGTTTTGTTCTCTCTCTTTTTTTTTCCAGAAGAGATGAGTATAAAGTTGAGAAATTGGTGAGTTTTATGCTATTATTCAGTAATGCAATCATATGATGTATTTTGGGAAATGCTATGATTCTGATAGTATCATGAAAGAATGCATGATGATTTTGCCTATTTTCAAGGATGTATATTATATATAAATTAAATAAATCATGGTATATCTTCTTAGAATCTTCTCCTTCATTCTAATTTTTTCCTTTAATTCACCCCTTGAATTTTTTCAAAATAAGGGTTTAAAATGATAAAGAATACACATTCAGGAATCATTCTGCACTTAAAAGGGGGAAATGCCCCTGGCATATTCTTAAAATATCTTTCTTCAAAAATACCTATAATAAAAATCAAATTAGTTTGGGTTTCATTCTTTTAACATTGTTTCGTTTCATTTAACTTTATTTTGACACAAAAAATTGCTGAAAATATATGGATGTTGGCAACTTCCCACCAAAAAAAATAAACCTCTGTGGGAGGTCAATCAGAGTGGTGGGAAAGATTTTAGAGGAAAAATTATAAAAAATATTTATAGGAAATAGTAATAAACCTTCTTGGAAGGCCAGGAGGGTTGCATAGCCTCAGTAAAAGCTTTGGCTGAAGGTAGTCTTAACCTTGAGTTGATACCAGAAGAACAAATAAAAGGGAATGTGGGAATGTTTATCTAAATAACTTGTTTACTCCTGTGGTCCTAAAACTAACCTCTGGTCATTAGTGGGCAGGATGGCTCTGAGGGTGTCGTCAGGGGTGGGGAAGGCGACCAGATTAATTACCCTTTAGTGGTGTTGACTCAAAGCCTTTGTCATTGAATGTGTGCTGAATAAATGCCAAGAAGGCCAGCAAGTCAAGGCCACAGCAGCTGCTAGAACCTTTTTGATCAGACGCCTGGCCCCCTGGTCCACTCTTTCACTGAATATGGGGATCTGAGTACATTATTCATCTGTTGTGCAGCTGGAGTTTGCAAAACAGTCCCTGTTAAACCTCCCTTCTGTCACCCACTTGCACGAAAAATTAAATGATGATCAGGTACCACATATCTTTGTCTATGCTAATTATAAACCATTCCGACCTGGAGGGTGGGGAGGAACCTTAACTAGCAACCTTTGAGGGGTTGCTTGGTTCAAGTAACTGTGTTGACTAGGTACTTCTGCTTTGTACATGTACTTTGTGTTTCTCAGTCTAGGTGGTTTACAGTGCTTCTCATTTCCCTAACTCATTCATCCTCCCCTAATAGCTAAGATGCTTTATTTTCCATCAATTCTACACAATTTTTCCTACTAAGGGAGAATTCTTTTTGCCCTTTTCTGTGCGTACATAGTGCTTTTGTAGCATGCATTATTATCCCTGGCCACTTTTCATTTTAAATGTTTGTTTTGCTTTCTTACTCCAGCACTGCAAAATTGCACCAATTCAGCAATACAGTCGTCCATTTCTTGGAACTCTGAGGATGAGGACTATTACTCATCTTTATATATCTAGAATTTAGAACAGTGATTGGCACACTGTGGGTGTTGAGGAAATGTTTCACAAATGAATAAATAGCGAGTAGTCTGAAGTAGCCAGAAGTATTTTAGGAAGAGACTTCTGGTGGAAATATGTGTGGTGCCTGGGCAGAGGGAGAGACCACGAACAGCAGATCAGATAGGCGATTACTGTAACAGATAATGAAGGGTTTGCCAAAGTGGTGATGATGGAGATGGAGAGGTGGAGGCAGATGCAGGAGATACTTATTTCCTAGGCTTTTTCCTAAAGCTCTTTTCCCTTCCCTCTTAATGTGATGATTTGCTTAGGTGAACTAAACTTAGTCCCATTTTTTTGGCCCATTTTAGTGCTCTTATGTTGAATAAAAAATGATGGCAGTGGACAAAAGAACAAATGGTTGAAGTAGAAAATTTAAATGTTTTAGCAAGAAAAAAAAGAGAAAAAAGAAACCCAAACCACCAATCATCCCATTTGTGAGAAATAAACACAGTTAACATTTGGGATAGTCTCTGAGGCTTTTTTGGTAAGAATTTGGAGACACTCTAGTAGAATGGTCATCATGACAGGCTCAGTTGCATTCAAATTCTGGCTCTGCTATCTGCTGTGAGATTTTTGGTGAAATGAACCCTAGTTCCCTCATCTGTACAATGGGGATTATAGTAATTGTACTTATTTCATGGGGTTGTTTTGAGGATTGTGGAAGCTAATAAAATTAAAGTACTAAGTTCAGTTCCTGGAACATAGGACATAAATATATATCCTATTCATATATATATATATATATATATATAAAACAAATGTATCAATGTGCAAATATGGCTTATAATATAAACTTTCTTCCTTCTTAATTTTATAAATAAGATCTTTCCATATTTATCCATAGCATCCATTCTATTGACTGTATTGCATTCATTTGTATGACAAACCCTCATTTTCTTAATATTTTAATCATATTTTATTTTTAGAAATGTATAATTCTCATTGCATAGTTTAATCATCATGCAAATCTAAGACAATTTATGATTAATTTTCAGAAGACTAGTCATTGGGTTAAACAGTATGACTATTTTTAAGGCATTTGATACAAATACAAGATTGCCTTCTAGAATACCATGCTTTCCAGCACCATACAGAGTTTGCTGTGGCTGTTGTTTTGCTTTCTAATCTAGGCCACTTTAACAGGTGAGAAGAAAGATTCCTATTTTAAATTACATTTATTTGAGTACTGGAAGATGAACATCTTTAATGTTTTTGGGGGCTTTAGTATTGTTTTGTGAACAGCTTAGCTGTATCTTTTTCCAGCTTTTCTATTGGTACATGCATCTCTCTTTGTATTGACATGTGACAGAAATGTAATTATTGCTAAATTAGTTTTGGAGGGTAAATTCAAAGAATCTAAAATGACTGCCTTATGTATCTATATGTTCAGTTTATCAACATGACATTAACACTATTTTATAATTTTTGACTTACAGAAAGATAGTTTTATGTGGTTTAACCTAACAATTTAAGGTTTTGTGAAATTGTCAGGCAAATTCATACATTGCCTCAGACTTACCTTAATTTTGTGATTTGGCTTATGCAACTCGATTAGACTATTTTCAATTATATGTTTGCTTGAAAAATTATTGAACACTTACTTCTAAATCACTGGGAACTGTCTCCTTGCTTCTGTGGACCAAATATTTGGGATACAGTTGCCAAATATAGGACTAAATTTAATTTTACAACAACCTGTGAATGGCATTATCCTATGATTGCACGGTGGACTACAAATATTTTAATTTACAGAGCTGATGGAGCTTTACTTTATAAACACTTGTGTTATCTAAGGAACTTTAATACATCATCACATTTGATTCTTTTTTAATTTTTTTTTATTTTGTGAATACATAGTAGGTGTGTATATTTGTGGGGTACATGAGATGTTTTGATACAGGCATGCAATGTGAAATAATCACATCACATCCACTCCTTCAAGCATTGATCCTTTGTGTTAGAAATAATCCAATTATACTCTTTCAGTTATTTTAATGTATGCTATTAAATTATTGACTATAGTGACCTGGTTGTGCCGGCAAGTTATAGGTCTTATACATTCTTTCTATTTTTTTGGAACCCATTAACCTTCTTCACCTCCCCCAACAGCCAAGTATTACCCTTCCCAGCCTGTGGTAACCATCCTTCTACTCTCTGTGTCCACTGAACTCTCATTTGACTCTGAAAATAACTTGGTGAAGGATACAGGGTAACTCCCCTGGTTTTCTAGAAAAAAACACTGAGGCTCTGAGGGGTTAAGTGATGTCCAGAGGCTTGACAGCTAATAAACAGCAGAATCCGGCCTAGCACCCAAGTCTTCCAACTTCAAATCTAGTGCTTTTTTTTCTGTATTCCTTGATCTTTGAATCACTTGACCTGGAAATATGTGCTTTCACCTTTGTCAGAAAAATAAAGCCAGTGGGATTTGAATCCTGGTGAGAAGTAATAATGTGAAGCTTCCAAATTCCATTGTTCTGTTATTCTTGTGTCTGACTTATTTTAGAAACATATGTTTTAGGATGTACTGTGTAAATGTCAGTTTCAATTTTACAATGGAAAGTGAAAAACAATAGCATGAGAAAATGTATATTTCACTAAATATGTATGGCTTTCCCAAGGACGTGTTTCACTTTCAGTGGATTTCACAGTTTGTTTGTTATTTTATTTTTTAGCAACATAGCCTTGGGGTAATGTCAAGTTACTCATAAAGAAGGGATTTTAATGAATGTCCGTGGAAGACACTCTCCTCATTTATTGCTGGTGCCTTTCTTTCACTAACTAAATTCTATAGCCAGTCTCTGGAGCACAATGTGATACTGAACCAGTTTTTCATCACCAGTTTCCATTCTCTTTTGAGCTCCCATACCCAGAAACCATCATGCAGAGGATCAATGGCCTTGTAGTGGAATCTATTTTGTCTGTGAGTTACTGTTCCAGTCTGGCTCCTTCTGTGCTGAATTACTTCTTTCATGAAATAACCAGAATGAGGTGGGGGACAGGATTGGGCAGGATCTCCATATTTTTAAAAAATATTTTGAAGAATAATTGAAAATTTAAACAAAATCAAAGAGAGAAAGTGTGGCCAAGCTGTGTGGGGTTATTTTGAATTTACAAAACTGTTGTACACATGTTTTTAAATATATAACCAGTTAAGAAATAGTGCCTGTAAGAACAGACTAGAACTGGGATGTAAGTGCAAATTCTATATATGGATGAAAATCTTCTATACTGTGATGATATGCTTGGTTTTGGACGAAAAGTCAAAAAATAAAAAACCTTTCCTTCAGAAATCTCTCAAAAGAGAACAGTTTCTCTGGGGACCATTCACTTCATTTTTCAATGATTCACTTCCACCTGCTGAATTACAGAATCCTGGTTAGGCTTCATACTTTATAAGAATAGATACTTTACTTGTCAAACATGATTCAACATTTATCAATTGTACATGGAAATAAAAACAATTCAAAATATGTCTGACTCTCAGAAGATGTCCAACTTCTATTTTTTAAAAATTTTAGTATTTAAAAATATTTTTAAATTAATTTTCGTGTGTGCATAGTAGGTGTATATATTTGTAGAGTACATGAGATACTTTGATATATGCATGCAATGCATAATAATCACATCATGATAAATGGGATAAACATCCCCTCAATCATTTATCCTCTGTGCTACAAACAATCGAATTATACACTTTTAGTTATTTTAAATATACAATTAAATTATCATTGTCTATAGTTACCCTGTTTTTTAATAATAATAGTATAGTGTAGTATTATTATTTTGTTAATAATACTATCAGATTTCCTAAAATAGATATAGCTTTTCATACCCAGATTTCTACATTATAGTACTAAAAGCTATACATATTTTAGGAAATCTGATTATTAAATGCCTGTAGAATGGTCTGTGAGGAAACATTTAATATTGGTACTTAACATTCAGGTCAACATCTGGATAAAAATGAGACTATAAGAATAATATGTAGCTATGTTCTCTGTGTGATTAGTTGAGAGCTAGATCACCAAATTTGAAAGGATAGATTCAGTTCTAAATTGAATTTGAGCTTTCTGTGGCTCAATTCTATATATAAAGATATTTTTAAAATACTAGCATCTCGATACATCAGAAACGTTTGTAGCCCTTAAAATACTATATTAACGCAGAGTAACATGGAAAGGTTGTTGGCATCTGAACCTTTGTAGTTCAGAGACCACTTTGAAATGTATTTCCTTATCCACTTGGCTATTATGGAGCTGAGTGCTTGGAATATTTTTTGAAGTGAGATGTATAAGGAACACAAAGAAAACATGCATTTTTATATTTGCCTTTCAACCCATAACACGGCATCTTCTCCATGAAGTTTGAATCCAAGCCTGTAACACAGTGAAGCCTCCTATTAGCAATAGTTCTGTGAGGCTGTTTGCTGAGGGTCCACCTGCCTGCCATTCCTTCATGATAGCCTTCCTCCTTTGATGGCAATGTTCCTTTTACTGTGTTTACGTACTTGTTAAGTATAGTAGGAACCCTGTTTGGAGATGACACTAAGTTTTACATTAAACATTTGAACCTAAAGTTTGTATAAATACAAGCAAAATTGAAGCTATGAAGTTGCTTTGCCCTACTGTGTCTATTAGGTGGGGAGGGACAGAGAGAATTGTAGAAGTAGGAGGTTATAAGAATAAAAGATTAATTAAAGCTAAATAGGAGACTAATGTCAACAGGCTCATTGCATAATATCTCATAATACCCACCCCCAAACATACACAATGGAAGAACATTATTTTTGCCCAAAATTACTATTTTATAGGAATGATTTATAATTATAGTGCTAAAAAGTAACATTCTAGAAAGATTAATATGCATATAGCACCAACAATGTTGTCAAACCTAAGCTTTCACTGTCTTAATAAATAGAAGCTGTTCTTATCTGCCCTAATCAAAGTCACTTTTTCTGCTCCTTTATAAACATATGTATTCAAATGAAAATCATAATCCGAGTTCACTCTCTGATCCCAGTTTAATGAAGGTGGTCAGGAAAGGTCTTTTGAGGAGGTGCTACTTGAACTAAGTCCTGACGGGACCACCATGGGAAGGAGGTGTCCATGCTGAGAGTTGGAGAATGGCTTTCAAAAGCCCTAGAAGGAGTGAGCTTCAGCTTGCTATGCAGATGGCTGAGAGAGGTTAAAAAAGAGTGGGAATGAAATGAAGTTGGAGAATTCTGCAGAAAGCAGATTTTGATGGACCTTGAAGACCATGATGTGGAGTTTGGATTTTTAATTACAAGGAGAACCCATGAAATGTTTGAAGAAGGAAAGTGACATCTAATGTTCATTTTAGGATTATCCTTGTTTTACTGTGGAGAAAGGAAAATGGGGGAAGACCTTTGCAGTCATTTGAGTAAAAGATACTAGTTCAGTTATATGTATCTATTTGTCCAGTCAACAAAAATCCTTTGGGGTCCCACCATATGCCAAGGAACTGCTGTAAGTCCTGGGGTTACCATGGTCATTAAGAGAGCAAGGATCTTGCTCTCATGGGGTTTTGACTGGTGGGAGGCACAGTAGTGTTAAGTCCCATGAAGACAATACAGCAATGTTATTCAGTGGAATGGGAATATCTAAT
Organism: Plecturocebus donacophilus; assembly: GCA_004027715.1. Classification (NCBI taxonomy): domain Eukaryota; kingdom Metazoa; phylum Chordata; class Mammalia; order Primates; family Pitheciidae; genus Plecturocebus; species Plecturocebus donacophilus. The sequence continues at coordinate 31,348 of PVKP010009799.1, read as the reverse complement.
GACATTGAGTGTCAGGGTCATGGTGGAGCCTGAATGACTACGGGAAGCCAAGCAGGAGAAAATCTCCAGAACTTCAACCAAAGGGAAGCACATGTAAAAGGGGCATAAGATGAGAGTGAGCTCCCCCTCCTCAAGGGAGTCAGTTGCAGCCTCATCAGCTGGGTGAAGTGACCTCCTGTGAGACTGTTGGGAGAGAGAGAGAGAGATAAAGATTAAAGAGGAGTTTATGGTGATGTGTCAACTATTCATGTTCCTTGGGACTAGCACAGAGTGTATCTACCTAGTTAGGAGCCCCACATTCCTCAGACCATCATGTATAAAGCAATTGACTCATGAACTTCATTTTTCTCACATTCCTGTTAATCTTATTTAAATGGTAACACTGGCTTTTAGTATTATTGTTATTTTGTTTTAAAAAACCCATTCATAATGATAATTGCCAGAAATTGATTTTCCGCTCACTACTTGACTAAATTCTAAAATGACTATGGCTTAGAGGCAAACAAAATACCTTGTTTTTTAAGAACAAGAATAAGCCATATACATTGGGAATATCCCTCACACTGTTTAAAACCATATTGCTTTAAGTGGTGTGTAATGCAACTTTATTGAACTATTTGAAAGTCCCTAATGTGCAAATTCACGTGAAATTACCCCATGAGTCTAGTTTGTACCACTTAACATTCTTTTAATGGGAGCAGGTGGAAAATGTGAAAAAAGAAAAAAAAAATTAAAATAGCTGCCTTGGCTATTGTTTGAGCATGTAGTTGTTCTGACCAGAAAGTGAAAATTATTGAAAAGGAAAGTTGTTGTTTATTAGCTTGAAGACCTGTTGCAGAACTGTTAATAAAGTGGAGGCTAAGTGGAGTATATGACATTTGCTTCATATGCACAGTGGATGATTGATTCCCTCAGCCTAACTAATAGAATAGTTTTTCTACTGGTGCAATTACATTTTAGTTGCAGTTTTCAACATTACATTTGAATAAAATTTTTGAATCTCTTTGTTATTAATAAAGTTAAATATAATCAGAAATGAACATCTCTGCTGAAATATTCACCTGATAACGCTTCCACTTTGGGCTTCTCCCAGTTCCCGTCACTGCTCTGCCCAGAGTAAGCAATAAATGCACATGTGTTGGATGGGATTGACACTCTTCCCCCACAGTTATTCTGCCTCAAAAAGACCAAGATGTTTTTCTCCAAATGGAAAAGACTTCTAAGCAACACCCTCAAAATATGAAATCAGCAACAAAATTCATTACTTGAGATTTTTTAATTTAGAGAAATGATCGTAATGACATGCTGTGTTCACAAGTGAGATTTTCTGTCTTTAAGCTCTTAATGTATAGTTTGCCTTTAAATTGCCTCCTTTTCCAAATCAAACATAGATTAAACACCCACATAGTTACTTTTCAGATAGTTTTTTTTTTTTTGCCACTGCATGGATTTGGAATGCATTGAAAATTTGTAGTTATTGTTGTTTTAATTTTAACAGCTAAAATAAGAAAATAGTTATGAAAATAAAAATCGCTGACAATCTATTGGGGTAATATATGGTGTAGTTCCTTTCAGTCTTTTTCTTTGCATATATTATTTGAACTTAATTTAATATAGGAAGTTTTGAAGATGAGTGAATGTATACCAGTATTTGCTCAGAACAAAAGACAGGCAGATTTAGTTGGCAGATTATTCATATTTAGGTGATAATTAACTGGTATTTCAAACATAGTTTTACAGTAGAATTATATCACTACACTGAATTAACTGTCCAAAATATAGCTGAAATTTTAAAAAGGCTTCCTGAAACGCTTTCTCTGTAGAAAGCTGTCTGCTCTTAACTTGATGGTTCTAGTTAGCGACATGAGAGAGAGAATACCCTCACACAAATTAAATGAAGGCCTTAAAAAGCACAGAGTAGAGATTTAATTAAAGACTGTTTTCCATATAAATTTGCACTGAAAAGGAAATGTTGGTTGCTTAGGATGCATTACTTTAATGTTGAGAGTCAGCACTGGGTACTGGTTAGAAGCACAGACATGGTAATCACACACCCCCAACTCCCCATTTGTTAGCCCAGTGGATGGAGCAAATTGCTTAACCTCTTTCAGAGTCTCTGTACTCAAACAACCTGTAGTAATATCTGCCTCATATGATTCTGTTATGGAATGAATGAAATAATGCATGCCTTGAGGTTTTAGGGACATGAAAAAAATTAATAAAAATAACCATCATATGGGACTGAATGCATTCCCATCAGGTCAGGTGTATCTCATCACATAATTGTTAATAAATTGTAGAACATATTCTCCAAACAGGGCAGAAACTTGGGAAAGAGCTAAAAATATCTTAGCATTCCATGTTTATAAAAGAAAAAGTCAAATGTCCCTGAATATCAAGTCATACATTTCTCGTTGCTTAATATTAGGAGAATGTCTAGAAACACTGTTTCAGAATTTTTTCCTTTCTATTTACATCCAGAAATTGCATAGAGTAAAAATGTTTTTGTTATTCCACAAAGTATAACATGAATTTCAAGTAGTTTATTGCTTTCAGTTGTTTTCAGATTTATTTAAATGTGCTTATTTTTTTCCTTGGTTGCTAAGTTATTGTAGTTGTAATTGATCGTCTCTCTGGGAATGATTTCTTCTTGAGCATTATTTCTTCTGCTCAGGTGATTCCACCATCTCTACCACTCAGCCACTGACAGATTTCTGATATTTTCTTGACTGATGGAGCTGTGATCATTTTCTCTTTTGACCTTATAAAATAATGAGAGCTGCTGGAGTGCCCTTTTAGTTAAATCAATAGAAAGTGCTTCATGTATAATATCTCATTAATAGAGATGGCTAATGGCAGACATGGGGCAGTTTATGCCCCTGACAGGCAGATCACCTGCCAGTGTTAAAGGAATGGATGACCTGTGACCACCGAGGCACTTGAGAAAAAGTACAACCTCAGTGTCTGATAGAAACCTACTCCTACCCGGCTTTACCAGAGAGGATAGTGTGTCTGGCTTTTCTTTCATTCACAGCTGTGACACTTTTTTCCAGATACATTTTAAGGATTTCAGTGTGTCTAATGGTAGATTCCCTGGGAGAAACACTCTGAGACAGATATTTGAGTGCAGAAAGTTTATCTCAAGAGAGAGCAAGACACAGGATTGGGCAGAAGGAAAAGTTGAACTTTGCTGGAGTTGCCCCAGGGCCCTCAGGTAGTGTCATCTCTGAGGTCATCTGCAGCTGGGATGGTCCTTGAGCGTTGTCAAGATTGAGACAAGAAGGCTCAGCCTTTGCGACCCTGCATAGACCAAGTTTTTGGATGCTGGCGTTGTTAGGGTTAGGGCAAAACCTGAGGCAAAGCAGCTTCCTGTAGCTAAGGTCAGATCCTGGAGAGAAACTTGGCTGTAAGAAATCTCCCATCCATCTGTTCCTCCATCCTGATGTGGGGATCTGGAGGTCCTATCACCACACCTACTACGGAGTACAACCTAGAGGAGTTGGCCTTGAATTTCCACTGAACTCTAAAAATCTTATAAGACTCTGATGTTAGTAGCCGAAAATAGTAAACACATTATCATCATCATCGTTTTAAAATTTAAAAATACATGTAATACTGAGGCTGTTTTTGTTCTTTTGCCTAAAGAAAAAAATGTGTGGGAGAGAGGTTTTTGGTCTTACTTTTCAAACATTTTCATTGAATTATTTTATACCCGTTTCATTTTGCTGTCGGAAGTTAAAATTAAGAACCCTTGACTTCTATGTCATGTTTCCAGTAAGATTATTTGGAAACAGGACCACATATAAAGTTACTGGAAATATTAGGCCTGTCTCTGGGGAAACGCTGTTTTTCTTCATGGATGTTTGGTCATGGAACGTAGTACTTTCTAAATGGTGTGACCTACCCCAACACACAGCTCACTTGATCCCATTGGTGAGTGTTTGGGATATATCGGTCACTTTCACTGATGGAACAAGGGTAGGGCAATGGAGGTACTTACCTTGGGTACAAAATTCAAAAAGTAACCTAAATAAATTTTCAAAAATTAAGATTATACTTTAATGCAATATTTTAAAATGAAAAGTAATGCAAAAGTCATGATGAATGAATTTAAAAAATTTTAAGTAGACACAAGGTCAGTATTTTTTATTTTACTTTTTGGCTCAGCTTTTACTGTGGCTTGACTGGATACTGGCCACTTTAGCAACCTTGAAATAATCTGATACACCAATTCCCACTTTCACCTACTTGAATGATCAATTCCAAAAGCACTTCAAATGAAATCTCTTTAAATACTTCTTATTAATTCTAAAAACATAAGGAAAGAAATATGTTTAAATGTATGAGTTCAGTGTACACCAATCACAACCTAAGGCAGATATCTGGGAGCTGGGAGCTGGCATCAGGCTGAAGACGATGGAAATGAGAAAAGGATCAAAAGATTAAACCGGTTTCACCAAATAATCAATTCCAGGGCACAACCAGCGGCCAAATCCCGGAGTCACTGAGTTTCAAAGCTGAAAATCAGTCCTGGAGTCTAAGCCAAGTCGAAATAGTGTAAGGATCACCATGCTCCAGTAATCTCAGAAGAGAGTTTGTTGTGAAACCAGCATTGCTGGGCTTCCTTTCTAGTGACTGATCTTGTCAATTCCTAAATTAAAAACTGCAAACCTCTCGCCATTTCCTATGGCATAAATTCCAAACTTCACACAATATGGCTTTAATGTGTCTCATCTCTCTCCCAACTCCACTTTCACAGAGCACTTTACAAGGCAAATGTCACAAATACAAACAGCTCTGGCTGCAGCCACAACACCTTCCCTACCCACTCCCTTAGGCACAGATGCCCTGCAGCCCACTGCTTTATTTCCTTCTTTGATTTCTCCTCCTGGAGAATGACTGCTCCAAAGCAAGATTTAATTGAATGTCATCTCCTCTTTGAAGCCTTTACCATCTCTCCCAGGTTGGACTAAAAGGAGAAACCTTTTCCTCACTTAGAATCCAGCGTACTGACATACAATTATATGTTTACATGTCTGTCTCCGAATAGGCTTTTATTTCTTATATTTGTTACTCAGAAACATTGGTAGCACTGATGAAAATTATTGTAACAGAAACAGTTTAGATGTTATTTCCTGTAGCCTCCATAGCCTAGGAAATGTGAAAAGTGTTTTCAATGTGATGTTTCACTTGCTGTCAATAAATTTCCTGTTATCACGCTGTCATTTCATGCTATAATATTGCATACCCTCTTCATCTTATTTAGGAATGAACCAAGGCTTAGGGAGCCTTCAACCTTGCCTGAAGTTACATTCATCTTTAAAATTCCAGACCCTAGCACAGCAGTAGACTCATGCAAACACAACAGTTCATTCATTGCAAAATGAGTGCACAATGATTGTGATCAGCCAGAACAAGTGGAAACCCAGATCATTTTTGCATTCCACATATATACAGATACCTACACATGCAGACTTGTAGACTTAGTTTACTTTTGGAAAAGTTTATGCAATCAGTATTCCTTGAGAATAAAGTTTTTAGACACATGCAATGAATTTTCTTTTGCAAAATAATTATTCACACCATGATACCTTCAGTAGTAGTAGTCTATTGAAATTCAATTAATTTGAGTGCAGCAAACTAAATTAGCTATACTCTAGGTTTGAACCTCGCACCATCCCAGTTTTTGGATAGTCTGCCAAATTTATTAAAGTGAGGACCCAATACAATTTTTTTAAGTCAAGATTTTGTTTCCATTATCTTGATCAGGAAAAAAAAGAATGAATTTAAAAATGAAATTAGAAGCAATTCTGCTGAGGATTTATGTATAATATAATAAGAAATTTCACCCATTCAGTGAGACTTTGTGAACTAGTATAAGGTAGTATTATGGAGAAAAATGGTCTTGCTTATTTCATTTTCTATGAAATAAGCAGGTATTAAAGTGTGGACACATTACAGAGAGAATGTTACCTACCAGGGAGCATCAAACAAACAGCAGTCCACCTCCTGCTGTTACAGTTTATCCAAAGAGCTCAGACATCAGCTTTTCTTTCCATTTCTCAGGGATGAAAATCTATATTCTCTCCATTATAGTATCATCTGTTGAAAATGTTCGCTGCTTGAAGATTAAAAACTTCTCTACTCTGGAGGTGGATTTTTCTTTTATTTCCTGGCCCTGGAGACAAATAGAGGAAAAGTATCAATGTGTAATGATTATTACCTGGAGTACTATACCTACTACTTAAATTCTTAAATATGATCTGCATTAGCACCTCTGAGATTCATAGGGATATTAGATCATCTCTTTCCAGCTTTATTCTCTAGTGTGCTTCTGAGATGTCCAAGGTATCTTATGGGGAGAGGAATGTCATCAGGTGATTTTCTGGCATAAACCCTCTTCTCCCCTATACCTTCCTATACCTCATACAGTTTTTTAGCATAAACTTCTGTGAAATACTGGTTTGAATAAATAAATGTAAATACTAATAAGAAAAATATTCACCCATTTTGGAAATCACACATTTAATCTCAACTCATTTTCAGATAAGAAAATTGAGGCCTAAGAAATCACACTATTGGTTGCTGGTGGCATCAGAACTAGTCTTTATGTTACAGCATCCCTTGATCTTAGAGTTCCTGTCTACTACCTGCATCCCAGAGTTCTTCAGTAAACCAAACCACCTTTTGTACAGTGGTTTGTACAAACTCTTAATTAAAAGCTGAATTGATTGCAATTTCAGATATTGACATTATACAGATAAAAGAGGGGAACCAAGTGTTTGTTAAAGTGACCTGAATTTTTTTATTCTGCCAGTGAACAAGCTGAACACTCTCCTTAAGTTAATTCCTGTTACTTTAATAGGCTGCAATAGTCGTACACATTTCTGTAAACTTTCTGAACTCCATTTCTTAGATCTTTCTTGAAAGAAAAAAAAAAAATCCCTCCTTAATGAGATTTGTATTTATTTGTCTACTCCATCGGTTTCATCACCACTCCAGGCTATGAAGGATATTTCTACTCAAGTAAAGTGAAAACTTTGCATTAGTACCTGTATTAGTGATGAGGACCACAGGTGAGAGATAAGGTGCTGTCTGGGAGGCTTATTAACTGTTATTCCAGTCAGTGAGGCAAACATTTCAGCTTGTGATTATTTTTCCTAAGTCCTGATAATTGCCTCTGTGTTTCCCTTTGCTCCCCATGTCTAGACACACTGCCAATCCATGACCTGTTGAGTAAACTAGGCAGCTGATTCAAACACTTGTTATTCTGGAGAATATCATGATAGTAGCCTCTAGGCACTTTGAAATGAGAGTCTCGATAGCTGTATTGGCAACTGATATAAGAAAAAGGACAAGCAACAACCTTTTAGTTGAATTCACAATTTCTTTTTTCTTCTGGTCACCATTATAGTGTAAGTTTGTGTTGGGTAGGTGATACATATATTGTAGACTGAGGGACAGTCTGTCGTTCATGCTCAGATGCCCTAACCAACATTAAACAAATGACAAATAAGAACGTCTGTGAGCCAGGATTGTGTGTCTTTGGGAATTCCAGGTTACCTATGGAAACAGTTGCCTGAGAGTCCACATCATCCTCAGGCTTAGGATTTGATCAATACATGAAAACTCCAGGGCTGCTTTTTCTTCCTAGCAATACTGCGTTGCTGGCTTACCAATAAATACTCTTTACTCCAGTGTGCCCTGAGCAAAGGCTGCAGTCAAGGATGCTGTGACAATTTTACTCTAGTACTTAGACTATATGGGAGAGAATTCTTTTTGGGAAGGAAAATATCTGTGGAAGAAAAATAAATGCCAAAAGAATTTGGTAGAATCCATTAATTGACAAAATAGTAACTGATAATTTTTTAGTCACATCATGCAAATAAAATGATATATATTTTTAAGTCTTGAGAATGCTTTTACTTAACAGAAACCAAAAAGCAGTATGTGAAATGTGTTATTAAGAATAGAGTTCATTTTCATCTTTACAAGTATTATACTTTGTAGCACTAGCATGATATTAGTTTTGAAAGTGCAAATTGAGAGACAAGAATTTAGGAAATTACATGGGTTGCGAAGGTGTCATTTTGACATTTGTAGGGTTAACTATGTGAGCCATGCCCGAAGGAAAAGAGGAAATGACTTGGGAAGCTCAGTTCGTAGAAAGCAGTATGTGGGAAGAGATGACATAGTAGATGGCAAGATGAATAGAGAGATAAGGCAGATTGAACAAGTTGTAGAATAGACCCACTGCATCTGAGCCTGAGGATCTGGTGTCAATAGCAGCAAGCACTGGCAGCCATACTGAGCACAGCATTTACTTGGCAGAATGCACCAATAATAACAGCAAACATTGCTTTGGCTCCTTAAAAATCCTACTTATTTGCTCTTTATGGCCCAAGAAAATCCTGCAAAGTACTCCTTTAAATGCTTATACAATTTTCTGTGTATAGAGAAGAGCTATATCATCATCAAGCTATTCTACATGTGAAACTCAGGAAGAAATAGTTTATCCCTCCATGAAATGATATTGACAGGAAGCAATTTTAAACTGTTCAACAAGTTTTACAATTCAGCTGATAACTCTCAGACTGGTTAAAATGAATGCAAATGTTAGAAGGCTGGTAGTGAGAAAATTAAGCCTGGATGTAGTATCAGACCTTTGTATTAAAAAATTCTACCATTATGTATTTGGAGAACAATATGATTTATTTAGTTTTTTATAAAATAAGAAATAACAATCTTTGCTTTTGCAATATATTGAATCCAGGAAACTCTGTTGATACTTTCTCAAGCAAGCAATATTTTGACTGTTGTGATCTGGAAGTTGTTATTTTTAATGCCAAACTAAACACTTTTGTAATTATTGCACTAACAACATTTCTCATGAAGTTTTTATCTTGACCTGTGATCAAATCCTGTGCAATTTATGGTTTATTTCCTTAAGGAATTCATGTCTATTTTAAGCTGGATAGTAAGGAAACATTTATGAGAAAGGACACATTTACTTAAGAAATGTGGGAGAGCCCAGGCATGGTGACTCACACCTGTAATCCCAGCACCTTGGGAGGCCAAGGTGGGCTGATCACGAGATCAGGAGTTCAAGACCAGCCTGGCCAACACGGTGAAGCCTCATCTCTACTAAAGATACAAAAAATTAGCCGGGCGTGGTGACAGACACCTGTAACCCCAGCTACACAGGAGGCTAAGGCAGAATCGCTTGAACCCGGGAGGTGGAGGTTGTAGTGAGCTGAGATTGCACCGTTGCACTGCAGCCTGGGTGACAAGTGAGACTCGTCTCAAAAAAAAAAAAATATGGGGGAGATATGAAGGTTAGCCATGTGATGTCTCCATAAAGTCTTTGTGCACTTTGAAACTTAAATAATTAAGATGATAAATATAAAAAAAAGACATAGCAGATAATTCTTGAATATTGAAGGCAAACAATCTTATGTAATATTTCAGATATGTGATGAGTGAAAGGTAGGTGAAAATTAACTAAATTCCTACCAGCCAGGAGAGAAATATCTAGCTTAATTTTTTAGAAGGCACTTAAAATTTGTTTATATTACATTCAAAACACACACATCCTTAAAGTTTTAAAACCTTACACATGGCTTATGAAAGCCATCTGTATGGAATTATCTGAGAAGAATATGTATATGCTATGAGTCTCAATATCAGGAATTTTGAATGAAAGATGAGACAAACTTGGCATGAAGAAAAAGATGGACAATGTTGGCTTTGGAAATCATTCTGAGCAATTTTATTAAACTATTTACATATTATATAAACTATATATTTTATTAAACTGTATATATTAAAACTTGTTTTTCTTAAATGGATAATGCTGTTTACTAAAGTCAGTTTAATCAATTACTTTTTCCTAAAATCAGTTTAATGAATTATGGGAGTCCAGAGTTCTTTCATCTGAAATGTGTCCTTAGAAGTTTACTTAAAATCTATAATCTACATATGTCACCAGGTGCTAAAATCAATTACAGCATTCTTGGGTGAGATACATACTCTAACTGACTCAAAATTGGATGGAAGTTGTTTTTCCTAATGTAATTTAACTAATAATTATTTAGCACACCCTACCAAGCTGTAATAAAGACAAATTAAAGGCAGTTAGTTATATGTAAGCATCACTTTTACAAAGTTCAGATTCTACCCTGTGACCCTGAAGGATAGATGGTGGGCAAGAGTGATGAACAGATCCATACATGACTCTATCTCCAGCCAACTCTTTGGTGAGAAGCATAACCAAGGTGTAAGTGAAATGTATTGGCAGCATGGCAAACCAAGCATCAGAATCCCATCAGCCGTTAAGAGGAGGTGATATTTGAGCTGGGGCATGAAGGGTGCAGATGGTGACAAAGAATGAGCAAGAACCAGTCACACAAATAAATGAGGTGTAGTCTGGTGGTTTTGCGTAATGTATAAAAACAAAATATCTTCAAATATGTGGTCTTTCTGAAACGTTTTAACATGTGCTTCCAGAGAGTGAAACTCTGAGAACTTGTAGTTTAAAGCACAATGGCATTACTAATGCCCCAAAATAGCTTCCTTGCTAAAAGATGTATTGATTTACTACTTAGCAGAAAAGAGCAGTAAATAAAAACAAAGCACAGCTTGCCTATATTTTTTGAAGACAAGTGAGGTAGAAAATTAAAGATATTTATTTCTATTTTTTTCTTTTTAAAATTTTTGTTAACTAATTAGCAACCCAAAGAGAGTGATAAAGTATTTGTCAAAATTCTGAGGGTGAGGACAGCAAAGACAAAGAGATCTTGGTGGAGATTTTGGTGAGAGAGAGAAAAAAAGAGAGAGAGAAAGAAAATAAGAGAAATAGAAGGCAGGATAAAAGAAAGAAAATAAAAAAGGAAGAAGGAGGGAGTAGGGAGGGGGAGAGAAAGGAAAGAAGAGAGAAAGACTCTCAGAGCTTATATATTTGGAAATTGCCCTTTTTTACTTAGAAAAATGTTTGTGTTTCTAAAAACTCCTATACTGAATGCCATAAGAAGTGTATCTATATTTAATGAAATCTATGTGAGCTATCAGTGTGGCATTAAAATTCAGGTAATTTTTGAATAGTGAAGAGCATATTTGAAATTGTGATGTACCATGAAAAATGGGATGATACTGAAATCTTGCAGTCTGTGAAATCTGGTCTGATGAGATTTATAAGAAATATTGGTATGAATTAAACCTGCTGGTGGCCCAGTGAGGGGATAGAGCAAAGCTATGTGGAGGTTTTTAGCCAATCTGCCTTTGTTAGTGTGGGAATTCTACTGTTATCTCACTGGGGCCAAATCTGTTCTGGTGGCTCAAATGAAATTGTTTAAATTATATGTAAATAAATGTGGAAGGAGGTAGTGGGAAAGACCATGGCCTTTGGAGTAAGACAAACTTGGTTTTGAAAGTTAACCAATTTACCTGTCTTTTCTGAGCCCCAGGATTATTATAAAATCTTAAATTAAGTAAATATGGTACACAGTGTGCTGATGACTGGTAAGTGTGAAACTTCAAGTTTAGAGAAAATTTTATTTAGCTTTAATTAAAATAAAAATGGAGACACTATAAAATAATAACATTGAATAAAGTGAGAAAGAACGAGAAAGGGAGAGATAGAGAGAGAGTCAAGAGAGATTTTCCAGGGGCCGCTGGGCTATGGTGGGTTTTCCAGGGGCTGGTGGAGGAAGAACGTCATCATAACGTAGTCTTTGCCTTACCAATACATAGCAGATATGGGACATGAATTTTTACTGAACAATATGTGATTTAATGCTGACCTGATGGCAAGGATGTGAGAAAGGTGCCACTTGGGATCCAAACTGATGCTGCGATTTCGCTCTATGTACAAGGACAGAAGTTGGGTCGGTTCCTAGCTCTGTGACCTTGGGCTAGCTCCTTTGCCTAAGTTTCCCCCTCTATAAAATAGGATAATATGTACTATAGGAAGTTACAGATTGAATAAAGGGGTCCAAAGCATATTCCCCTTCTTCTCTGCTTGATATTGCTGTCTGGAATCCAGGGACTGCTTTAGCTTTCAGAGTGGGCTCGCAGCGTGATGTTGGTGGTAGCTCTGCCTCTGCCCATACAGCTGTTCTCACAGAGTCATGGCCCACACACATAATGACACAGAACGTATCAGTAGAATGCCACAGTCTTATGTTGTTTTGGCTTAGCAGCTGTGTAGCACAGCCTATCGTCTGATATTATGCCTGGAGCCTCTGGATCTTCCCAGAAGAATATTACTTTGAGAGAACACAGATGATAACACATGCAAAAGAACCTGGCATATTTTTGATGTGAGTGTATAATTGGGGGGATAAAACATTGTCTGCCCTCAGTTACACTGTGGGGACAGTGAGGATAGTGAGGAATAGGCCAGTCTGTTGAGCTCTGACAGATAAAACAATCTTTAAATATACTAAGGGTAAACAAGTTAGCAAGAATGGATTGTAGGCCATGAGCAGTTGGGAAGAGTAAATCTGCACAGGATTCCTTATTTAGCTTGATCCTCTTCATATCTGTTCTGTGTGGTGATAAAAGTTACTGGCATATAATCTGTTTGTGTCCTAAGTCTGTGCAGTTTGAGGCTATAGATAACACAGTTTATCCCCAAGTCTGATTTCACTGATAAGTTTAATGGTCAAAATTAGTACCTTCCATTAGAATATATTGAAATAAAAGTATTGTTTAGGCCAGCATGGTGGCTCACACCTGTAATTCCAGCACTTTGGGAGGCCAGAGCAGGCAGATCACAAAGTCAGGAAATTGAGATCAGCCTGGCCAACGTGGTAAACCCTGTCTCTACATAGTAATACAAAAAATTAGCTGAGTGTGGTGGCACATGCCTGTAATCCCAGCTACTTGGGAGGCTGAGGCGGTGGAATGGCTTGAACCTGGTGGCAGAGGTCGCAGTGAGCCAAGATTGCTCCACTGCACTCCAGCTTGGCGATAGAGCAAGACTCCCTTTAAAAAAATATGTATTGTTTATAAATTAATGAGACATGTAAGATAATATGGATTAATTTCTTTTTCCTTTTTAAGTTTTGGAGACAGGGTCTCACTCTTTCGCCCAGGCTGGAGTGCAGTGGTGCAGTCATAGCTCACTGCACCTTTGATCTCTTAGCTTCAAGTGATCCTTCTGCCTCAGCCTCCTGAGTAGCTGGGACTACAGGCATGAGACACCGACACCATGCCCTGCTATTTTTTTTTTTTTTTTTTATGTAGAGACCAGGTCTTGCAGTGTTTCCCAGGCTGGTCTCAAACTCCTGGCTTCAAGCAATCTTCCCATTTTCCCACCTCAGCCTCCCAAGGGATTGGTACTACAGTTGTGAGCGGCCATGCCTGGCCTTAATTACTTGTTTATAAATTTTCTTCCTGTGTCACTTTACCAAATTTTTGTTAATTTGTTTTCTTTGTTTAGTTGGTTTGTAAAAAGATATCACAATGGTAATTCTTATTATTGCCCCCAAAAGCAGAGACATTTCCTTTTACTATGCAGAAAACTATCAACAAAAGAAAAGCAATTTCCTCCTTGAGAAATCTCAAGCAAAGCTTTCAGAGATTCTTGATAATACACAGTTGCCAATAAAATCAGGAGCTTCTCAGTCCATGATAGTCTTCCAGGTTTCTTAATCTTACAAGCCAGTTGTGAGTGGAGGTAGGACTTGCAACAATTCGAAGTAAAGCTGTAGAGAGGAGGCAGATGCAAGGATAGAATATGGAAATTTCCAGCTGACTCGTTTTTGGATGACCAAATTTCATTGTTGCATTGCAGACACCAGCAGACTTTATAGAATGATGGGCGCAGAGTGAGATATGTGATGTCTCCAGAATCTGAAGGTCTTGGCTCACTAATAACACCTACCCTTTGTGATCTCAGTGTGTCTGCAGCTCTCACAGAGAGAAATTTACCTCTTATGCTGATCGTAGTCTTGGAAGATCCTAGCCCATACATTCTACCATGATGCACATAGTGTTGCTTAAGTAAATCCCCATGTTTGAGATCAGTTGTAGATATTTGCATAAATGTGACCTAGAAGATAGCAGCTGACTGTTGCAATTTTATATCAAAAATAGAATAAAGGCCCTAAGCCCCAGCAATCATGGAAACTTACTTGAAAGACAAGACACTCTGGAATACATATGGAGAAAAAAAAATGTCATTGTAACTGACACCGACGTCATCTGCATGCCAATTCTCAGTGGTAAAAGTGAAAAACAAGAATCTCCAATATATTTATAGCTGTATGGATAATAAATCAGGCATTTTTTTATGCTGTGGAATGCTCTTCCCAGACCACATTAAAAATATTGTGTACCATCCCAGCACCATATGATAGCATGATGGAACTCCAAACTGGTAAGTATTTAACTTTTTATAAGGATAGCTAAATGTTCTATCTGACAGATATGCTGGAGGCAATGAGAGAGGAACTGTAATGGTAGGGATAGTTTCTGAAGCTCCAAGGTACAAACAGAGGCTCAGAAAATCAGAGTCACACTTCTGCTTGCCCGTTTAAACACGAAAACACAGGTTTCCATGCCATTCATACTTATGGAATGCTTTACTTATTTACTGTGTCCCAGGCAGTTTATAGTCATGAAAAAATGCACCCCTCAGAAGGGCTTGCTGCGCACCTAATAGGGATGATAGACACATTTACAGATTAATGTTGCACTGCAACAGGTTATATTCCAGAACAGAACTGCACAAACATATTAACGAGGTTCAAAATAGGGAGACTTACCATTCAGAATTCAGATGTAAAATATATTTAAGTACAAGCATACCTCGTTGTATTATGTTTCCCTTTATGGAGCTTCACAGATAATGCATTTTTTTTTTTTAACAAATTGAAGGTTTTTGGCAACCCTGCATTGAACTGGTGTGTTGGTGTCATTTTTTTTTTAACAGAATATGATTACTTTGTGTCTGTGTGTCACATTTTGGGACCATTTCTAATATTTTAAGTTTGTTAGCATTATTTGTTTTGGTGATCTTTGGTAAGTGATCTTCGATGTTAATATTGTAATTGTCTTCGGGAACCATGAACCATGCCCATATAAGACAGCAAACTTAATTGATAAATGTGTTGTGACTGCTCCCTCAACTGTCCATTACCTCATCTCTCCCCCTCACCTCGAGCCACCGTAATACCTGAGACAAAGCAATGTTAAAAGTAGGCCAATTAATAACTCTGCAGTGGCCTCTCAGTGTTTAAGTGGAAAAGAAGAGTTATATATTTTTTACTCTAAATCAAAAGCTATAAATGATTAAGCTCAGTGAAGAAGGCATGTTGAAAGCCAAAGCAGGCCAAAAGCTAGACCTCTTGTGCCAAACAGCCAAGTTGTGAATGCAAAGGAAAACTTTTTGAAGGAAATTAAAAGTGCTACTCCAGTGAACACACACATGATAAGGAAGTGAAACAGCTTTATTGGTGATATGTAGAAGATTTGAGTGGTCTGGATAGAAGATCAAACCAGTCACAACATTTCCTTAAGCCAAAACTTAATCCACAGCAAGACACTAACTCTCTTCAATTCTATGAAGACTAAAATATGTAAGGGAGATGCACAAGAAAATTTTGAAACTAGCAGAGGTCATGTTACTGAAGGAAAGAAACCATCTCCATGACCTCAAAGTTCAACGTGAAGCAGCAGGTGCTGATGAAGCCGTAGCAAGTTATCCAGAGGACAGAGCTGAGATAACTGATGAAGATGGC
Source organism: Plecturocebus donacophilus (assembly GCA_004027715.1). Classification (NCBI taxonomy): domain Eukaryota; kingdom Metazoa; phylum Chordata; class Mammalia; order Primates; family Pitheciidae; genus Plecturocebus; species Plecturocebus donacophilus. The sequence continues at coordinate 15,605 of PVKP010009799.1, read as the reverse complement.
TACACTAAACAACAGATTTTCCATATAGATGAAACAGACGTCTATTAGAGGAATATACCATGTAAGACTTTCATATTTAGAGAGAAGATAATGCCTGACTTCAAAGCTTCAAAGGACAGGCCGACTCATTTGTTAAGGGCTAATGTAGCTGGTAACTTTAAGTTGAGGCCAATGATCCTTTACCATTCTGAAAATCCTAGGACCATTAAGAGTTAGATAAATCCACTCTGTGTTCTATAAGTGGAGCAACCAAACCTGGATAGACAGTGCACCTGTTTACAGCATAGTTTACTGAATATTTAAAACCTATTCCTGAGACTTACTGCTCAGAAAAAAAATATTATTTTCAAAGTATTACTGCTCCTTGACAATGCACCTGGTCACCCAGGAGCTCCGATGGAGATGTACAAGGAGACTCATGTTGTTTTCATTCCTGCTAACATGATATCCATTCTGCAGCCCATAGATCAAGGAGTCATTTTGACTTTCAAATCTTACTATTTTAGAAAAACATGTCATAAACCTATAGTTTCAGTAGATAGTGATTTCTATTATGCATCTGGGCAAAGTCAGTTGCAAACCTTCTGGAAAGGATTAACCATTCTAGGTTCTGTTAAGAACATTAGTGGTTTATGGGAAGAGTCAAATATCAATATTAAGAAGAATTTGGAAAAAGTTGATTCCAGTCCTCATGGATGACTTACACATTCAAGACTTCAGTGGTGAAAGTTGCTGCATACATGGTGGAAATAGCAAGAGACAAAGAAATAGAAGGGTAGTGTGAAGATGTGATTGAATTGCTGCAATCTCATGATAAAACTTGAACAAATGAGGAGTTGTTTCTTACGGATGAGCAAAGAAAACAGTTTCTTGAGCTGGTGTCTACTTCTGTTGAGGATGCTATAAATATTGTTGACATGACAATAAAATATTTGCAATATTACATAAGTTAGTTGAGAAAGCAACAGCAGGGTCTGAGAGGATTGACTCCAATTGGGAAAGAAGTTATACTGCGGGTACAATGCTATCAAATATCATCACATGCTACAGAGAACTCTTTAATGAAAGGAAGATTCAATCGATGTGACACATTTCATTGTTGTCCCATTTTAACTAATAGTCATAGCCACCTCAATGTCTAGCAACTGCTTCCCTGATCCATCAGCCGCCATCAACATCGAAGCAAGACCCTCCACCAGCAAAAAGATTACTCACTGAAAGCTGAGATGATCATTAACATTTTCTAGCAATAAAATATTTTAAATTGATATGTACATTGTGTTTTAGACATAATGCTATTGCACATTTAATGCAATACAGTATATCATAAACATACCTTATATGCATTGAGAAACCAAAAAATTTGTTTGACTCACTTTATTGCAATATTCATTCTATTGCAATGGTCTGGAATGGAACCTGCAGTATGTACTAGTTATGCCTTGATATGGATTGGCTGTGTCCCTACCCAAATCTCATTCTGAATTATAGCTCCCACAATTCCCACATGTTGTGGGAAGGACCCAGTGGGAAGTAACTGAATCATGGGGGTGGGTCTTTGCTGTGCTGTTCTCATCATAGTGAATAAGTCTCACAAGATTTGATAATTTTATAAAGAGGAGTTTCCCTGTGCAAGTTCTCTCTCTTGCTTGCCACCATATAAGACATCCCTTGCTCTTCTGCCATGATTGTGAGTCCTCCCCAGCCTTGTGGAACTGTGAGTCAATTAAATCTCTTTCCTTTATAAATTACTCAGCCTCAGGAGAATCACTTGAACCCAGGACGTGGACATTGCAGTGAGCCAGGATTGCATCATTGCACTCTAGCCTGGGTGACAAGAGCGAAATTGCGTCTCAAAAATAAAATAAAATAAAATATCAAGCCTCAGGTATGCCTTCATTAGCAGCAGGAGAACTGACTAATACATGGCTGAATAAGGCTTTTCTGCAGAATTCAGATATCTTCCTCTTCTATGCATCTTGCTTGTAACTTCTTGTCATCATTTCCTAGGTATGTGTCCTTGAAAATGTTATTTAATCTCTCTCAGCCTTAGTTTTATCCTCTGTAATATTATGATAATGACACAAAATAATTAATAGGTTTACTGTAAATGTTTAATGACTGAAAACTCCCGAACTGCTTAGTACAGTGTGTGACACAATCAATAATACCCACATCTCACTTTATGAATATTATAGTGTAGTAGAACAAGTGTTACAGAGTCAATAAATGAGTTAATAAACAAGGAATCAAGGCTGTAATTTTATGGCCATATAATATCTTGAGATCTGATAATCAAGGCCAAGAGTATTATACAAAAAGTTTTTCCATAATCAGCTTCTGATTGTCAATCTTCTTCACAGATGTTATTTCTTCAATCACTTGGATATTTCCATGATTTCTAGAACTCTCTGTCACAAGTTGGGCAATTACAGTTGAGAGTTTTGTTACTTCCCAAGTTTCTGCCACTTGGTCACTTGTGCAGAGATGCCTTAGGAGAGAAGATGGCAGTGATGGTTTTCATCTATGGGTTTTATTTTGTTCGTTTTTCTTTATTGTATGGCTAATCAAATTTCACATTTTTCTTGCAGGAAAAGCTGAACCGAGTGCAATACAAGTAGGAAAGTAGAAACCATTTATTCCTTAATATGCCTTACCAAGTACCCAGGCATCTACTAGGTATTAAGAAGGGTATCAGAAAGATCACCCACCTGGCTTGAGGAGCTTCCAGTTTGCCTGAAGAACTAAGTGGAGATCAGGGAGGCTCTTATTTTATTTTTTATTATTTTATTTTATTTTTTAAGGCCTGATCTCACCTTGTCACTCAGGCTTAAGTGTAATGGCATGATCACGTCTCACTGCAGCCTCGACAGGGAGGCAATTTTAGAATTTTAAGGAAACCAATGAAGACAAGTTATGGGTATTGGACATAAACCTTTCTTCTGGGAAGAAAGAGTGAGAGGGATGGAATCAGTCCAGGACAGTTAGCTGGGGACACGATGGTTCTCTACTGGATAGAACGATCTGGTTTTTAAACAGGAAAGTGGGCATTTGAGAACAAAAGGACATAATAAATAAAGACATGAATTCACTTTGACTTTAGAGACAGGAAGTAAAGGGTCTTTTGGAGCAAAGGGAAAGGTTAATGGAGAGCCTTGATATCTGGCCTGAGAAGAGTACATTCAATCTGATCAGTGAAAAGGATTCACCAGAGGCTCCTAAGTAGAGGAAAGACATAACGAAAAGGAGTTTAGGAAGATATTCTAGCAGCATTGTGCAGGTGGCATTGGACCGAGAAAGACGCTAAGCAAGGAAATCAGTGAAATTGCTACTGCAGCCTCCTGGTTTAAAGTGAGGGGATCTCATACTAGGGTGATGCTGGTAGAAAGGAGAAAAGGGTCTGATTTGTCAAATTCTGTGTGTTTTGAAGATTACACGCATACCTGAAATGAATGAATATTCCTCAGAATAACAAGCTCTTTGCTATATGCAATTTTATATCTTCCTTCTACCACCTCACATACCCCAGAAACTATACATATAAATTCTAAGGAAGCATGAGTTTTACAAGAATAAATGTGTTCAGTATTCTTCCACTAGGAGCTTAAGTCCGTGTGTTTCAGTATCTTCCAAGATGGATATGCACAGCGAATTCTACGAATGTCTTTCATTTCTTATCCCCAAATATATTATAAACAAGCCAGCTATATACATTTTTCCTGGGAAGATATGACATATTAGGACAATCTTTGATTTAACAAAGTTTGAGCTCTTTTCTTTTTGGACATTTATTTGCCTGCTAAATAAATATATTTTTATTATTGAAAAAAATCAGTGGGACCTTATCATTTTTTAATCCCCTAACTATACCCATGGAGAAATTAGATACTAATTGGTAATTTATAATATAACATTATACCAGGATTTCAGTTTTAGCTGCTAGCTCTCTTACATCCATTAGTGTTTGTCTTTTGAAAATTGCTTTAAGAGTTTTCTAGAACTTGTTTTATTTCTAGGAAACAAATAGAAGCCTTTACATTAATATCTGCATGTGCATAACTTGATGAGCACTTTTGCTCCCAAGAGAACCTAACACCTATATGCAATCTTCTTCCAGTTCAGTTGTTTATCATTAGATAACTTGCCTGTTTCCTTCCTTGCCTGTATTATTTAAAACTGCAAATAATGGTAAAATATCAATTTTAATAATGTGACACTATTTCAGGATTTTTTCAGATGTTCAGAAACTTTAATGACATGAATCATATTTGATTTATGACTAACCACTAGGGACCAATTCTTATGAATAAAGTCTTTTTGTCTTGTCTTTGCTATCATTAAAATATTTTAAGAAGCTAATTGGCCAAATGATAACAAAATAAGTAGCTAAATGAGGAGTCTGGCTAGGTTAACTGGATTGATTAGGTAATGAGTTCTTATTGAGTTCATTTAAGCACATTTTGTCAAGCACTTGGTAGGTGCAAAGCACAATGCTTGTAATTGGGTGGCAAGAAGTGAATAACTTTTACGGAATATCTTTATGGAATACATAGCCATTGAGGAAACCAGGTATACTCACAACATATTTAATGGACGTCAGACTTGGGAATACAACAGTACATAGTTTAAAATGCGGGTGAAAATCTTCCGTGGTGGGATTGTAAAAGATCAAGGATATATTAGTCTGAGGTTATTGATTTCATAAATACTTGGTGTTTCTGTAAGGTTTTCAATAGAAGAGAGAAGGCACCTGGGTGCCGCGGCTCACGCCTGTAATCCCAGCATTTTGGGAGGCTGAGGGAGATGGATCACAAGGTCAGAAGTTCAAGACCAGCCTGGCCAATATGGTGAAACCCTATCTCTACTAAAAATAAAAAAAATAAAAAATTAGCTGGGCGTGGTGGCAGGCACCTGTAGCCCCAGCTACTCAGGAGACTGAGCTTGAACCTGGGAGGCGGAGGTTGCAGTGAGCTGAGATCGCGCCGCTGCACTCCAGCCTGGGCAACAGAGTGAGACTCCATCGCAAAAAAAAAAAAAAAAAAAAAAAGAGAGAGAGAGAAGGCAGGTTAGAAATCTAGGACTGAAGATTGTGCCTAAAAAGTGAATGGCCTTAATCATTTTCTAAGAAGTTTGAACTTGATTCTGAAGACATTAAAAAAGTATTTGTGATGTTTGACCCAGGAAGCTACCTTATAACATCAGTGCTGTAAATAACTGCTTTGTAAAACAGTGCTTTTGGCCAATGTAAAAGTAGAAATCATTTAGAATAGCAATAATCATTATATATGCTTGGGAGATATTATGGGATTTTATTTTCATTCCATAACCATAAAATAATTAATTTATTATTTCACTATATTTTGTGTTCTCAAGATTCCATCAGATAATTATAAACATTTATTAGTGAATCCATTTATTGATTATGCTCAATTGTTAAAAAATGTTATAAAAATATACTGCTAAAAGTATCCACAGAAAAGTTTCCAGTAAAAAGTCAAAACGCAATTTCTTTTCTTTTTTTCTTTGTAAATTGGTGTTAAGTGGGGATGAGAACAGGGGAACAGGAATTGTTTTCTATTAAATTTTCAAGGTTCATTTTATTAAGAGATTAGAAATTGAAAGATTAACTCACCACAAACTAGAGTATGCTGGCTGGGCGCAGTGGCTAACACCTCTAATCTTAGCACTTTGGGAGGCCGAGGATGGCAGATCACAAGGTCAGGAGTTCAAGACCAGTTTGACCAATACAGTGAAACCCCATCTCTACTAAAAATACAAAAAGTAGCTGAGTATGGTGGCTCATGCCTGTAGTCCCAGCTACTTGGGAAAATGAGGCAGAAGAATCGCTTGAACCTAGCGGGTGGAGGTTGCAGTGAACAGAGATCGTGCCACTGCACCACATCAGCCTGGGCGACAGAGCAAGATCCCTTCTCAAAAAAAAAAAAAAAAAAAAAAAAAGGCACATCATGCATATAAAGCAAACAAAAAATATATTTTTACTTTCATTCTTTTAAAATGTCTTCTCATCAGAGCACACACTCTCATAAAATGTAATTCAAAGCTTTGAATATCGCATTGTGTTTCTGACAGCCAACATAATTACTTCCTTTTAATATTTTTCTACTTTATACATATTATATGTAGTCCATTTTACATAAATTTTTTTATTTCCAAATATGTCTAATATTTCGGTAGTATAATTGTAGAAGTATACAAATGAAGAATTTGATATTCTTATTTCACTAAGTATAGAACTTAGCATTTTCTTTTAAAACAGGAGAAAATAGTATGTTCAGTCTTTCATCCTCAAAATATGTAACTTACTTTTTATAAACTACACCAGCTCTTCATATCACTGTTATTTGGTCTTTGCTTATGGTGAGTTGGAAACAAGCATTTCTGCTATAAGCCTAATTGTTATTTCAATTTGTAGTTTCTTATTGAATAGAGTTAAAGGGTGGTGGGTAGTAGAGAAGTAGGAAAAATATACTGTACAGATGTCTGGAGTAGTAAGGGATTTTTATGTTTACTTTTTTTACTTTTGTAACCAGGCTATGTTTCGGTCATAGTGAATATGATATCATTATCTTTACAGAGTAGTTATCTGAGTGGATGTAACCTCATTTTCTATAATGGGAGGTTATGGATGAAGAGCATATCCTAGTTCCTAATACTGTCATAGTCAGGGCTCTTAAGCATCATTTTTGTATGGGATGTGCATATTAAACTAAATTGCAATTCTAGGTGAAATGTAATGTTGGAAGCATCTAACTCAGTTCTGATGTTTTCAAAGTGAGCCATAATTCAAATCAGTATTCAGGAGCCTCGAACTTCTCTATTTTAAGAGAAATAGATTCTGTCAGCTCTTCACTGTCTTCTTCACATCTCTTGCACCAATCTGCAGAGCAAATTATTGCTTTCACTGTGTTCCGACCATCCCTAGTAGTGCTAATTGCACTAACTTGCATTCAATTCTGTAATGTTATGTCATCCCTTCTGGATGTGAACTTGTTAATGGAATTTATTCAGCTTTCCTAGTACCTAGCATATTGTCAAGGACACAGTGAGCTTTCAATAAATGCTTATTGAATTAATAAATGATGGGGGAAAAAAAAGACAGACTACAAACATATGAATGGCAGGAATTTTATTTACTACACTTTGATTTTAAATAAATATTAATGGTTATACAGGAACCCTTCATGAATGCTGATTTTTGGTTTTTGTTTGTTTGGTTGGTTGGTTGGTTTTGAGGCAGAGTCTCGCTCTGTTGCCAGGCTGGAGTGCTGTGACATGATCTCGACTCACTGCAACCTCTGCCTCCCAACCTCTGCAATCTCCTGCCTCAGCCTCCTGAGTAGCTGGGATTACAGGCATGCACAACCACAACCAGCTAATTTTTGCATTTTTAGTAGAGATGGAGTTTCACCATATTGGCCAGGATGGTCTTGATCTCTTGACCTCATGATCTGCCCGCCTTGGCTTCACAGAGTGCTAGGATTAGAGGCGTGAGCCACCACGCCCAGCCAAAAGCTATTTTTTTTTTTTTTAAAGAAATTTCCACTGGGCTTAGAGACAGAGGAAATATACCTTCACAGGCAAAGATGGCAGAGAGGGAGGATGAAGGAAACAGATAAAAAGGTTGTCTCTCAGAATAAGGACAGATTTTGCTTTTAGTAATTATGCTAAAATAATGGGAGATAATATGAAGGATTGAAAGAAATCTTTTTGGGTTTATGACTAATCCAGATACCCACTTGTTTGCTTTTAAAAATTCAGTTGTGTATATATTTTTAGAACTTCCTAAGGTTAATGGTCAAATGCTACCTACCCAAGGTTAAGAGTAAGCTATTGGGATGTTGTATCTAGTTTGGAATGCATTCCATCCTAACTCCTGCCAGCTCTTTTCACTCAAAAATGTTCAGAGATGTGATTAGAACCCCCAGTTTTACATCCTGGAGCAGACTTCCTTTGTCTAGATCTTTGGCCTGAAAATTCAGCATCCCATGACTTCTTGCTGCACTGCTGAGATCATCTTTGTTAGATAATTTGAGTGCTCATTCAGAAATAGTGCTATCACAAATTATTTTGCAGTCACTCTGGGAGGAGGGTATTCGTAGCTGTTAGAATCATCAATTTAGCTAGAATAGGTTTTTAGAGCCAAGTTGGGTTTTTACACCCCATTACAAACCACTCTTTGTACACATGAACCAGCAGCAGAAGTGGCCTGTTTACAGGAATAATTAGACATAGCATTGATGACTATAACCCGTTTTCTTGATTCTCCTCAGTTACTTTGCCTGTAGTAGAATACATGGAGCTCTACGATGCTGCTCAGGATGAATTGCTCGATTGAGGTAACAGTGTGACTGAAGGATATGTAGAAATTGTCTCTTGCCATTAGATTCGATGTTTGTTTTTTCTTTAAAGTATGGACTTGACTGAGGTTGATGTTAAAAAGATACTTCCATAGCTTTATTTTTTAAACAGTTGAAATTTATTATTTGTGTTATTACTTATTTATTTTTTGCTTGATAAGTTTCTGGTTTATGAAAATAGAAAAAACATTTTTTTAAATCAATGGCATTAACAGAAATATAAAGTATATTATCTTGTTTTTTGTGGAGGGTGGTTCTTGCTGTGTCAGGTTCTCTGGTTTTAAAGGTCAGTAACCTGCCTTACATTACAGAGTAAGCAAGAATTAAGTAGCAGCCTGAATCTAAAATCCATTCACTGTAGCTAAATGCATCATGGCTGCAAACTGCTTTGCTGCATAAAGGGCATTGATTCTAGCTGCCACTGTCATTAATGGCAGTGGCCATTAATGGCTTGATCACATTCTTATATTAGTGGCAAAACAGTTATAGTGTAAAGTTGCGAATTCATTGCTTCTTTATGAAATTTCCCTTCTTTTATCTGAACTGTGACATTTACATTTTAGATATTCAGCTTCAAAACCAAATTAAAACAAAAACATGCAAACATTCTCATCACATGTTTGGAGAGGCCGAGTTTACATTTTTTCTGATTTTGCTCATTGTGAGCATGTGCATAGAAACTTTTTAGAGTAACATACCTTCTTCTACAGATTAGTTTGGCACATCAGACCATAGGTTAATTCCCTCTATCCATTCTGCTCCATCTTACCAAAGTTGCATGATGTGGAAATCAATCCCTTTTCTAGATAAGGATGCACACATTACTTTTGATCAAGACATTGTAAGTGGTCCTATTCTCCAAATGAACTTTTCTATTAAATATTCAAAACTTGGCCAGGTGCATTGGCTCATGCCTATAATCAGATCACAAAGTCAAGAGACTGAGACCATCCTGGCCAACATGGTGAAACCCCGTCCCTACTAAAAAACATGAAAATTAGCTGGGCGTGGTGGCACACACCTGTAGTCCCAGCTACTCAGGAGGCTGAGACAGGAGAATTGCTTGAACTCAGGAGATGGAGGTTGCAGTGAGCCGAGACCATGCCACTGCACTCCAGCCTGGCATCTGGTGACAGAGAGAGAGACTCTGTCTCAAAAAAAATTAATTTAAAAAAATAAATAATAAATATTCAAAACTCAAAATGATGATGCAAAACTTAAATCTTTGGTTGGAAATATATACATGAAGTGTTATATAAACTCAACTGTCAGTCCTCTCAATTATCAGATGAGTTTATGTCTTGATAACGTGGATCTTGGTTATACATTTCTCAGTACAATTTTTATTGGGATGCCTTGGAGGAGTTCAATTCCTGTTTGTATAATAGCTTTTCATTGTTTCAGTGAAACTCTCATCATTATTAAAGGGTTTTTCAGAAAAGAGTTAAGTCTGATAGCCCTAGCATTAATGAACTAATCCAAAAATAGATTTAATCAGGCATGTGCATGCCACTGTTTGTAAATAATGTCCTCCATTGCTGAGTTGAAATAGATGTCTTTAATCTTGAACATGATTCTGCACATAGAGCTGAGGCAACACACCTATGCTATATACTTTTCTGTGTCTCTCTTAAGTATCTGTATTGATGGCTTTAGTTATAATCAACTTCCTTAGAGTGGACTTAGACTTAATTAACAATGAATTGATCATTACAGACATCTGCTTCATAATGATGTTTTGGTCAAGGATGAACCACATATAGGATGATGGTCCCAGATGATTATAATATGGCTTAAAAATTCCTGTTGTGAAATACGATTGTGTTATAATTTCCTTACATTATTCAATAGAATAACATATGCATGGGTTTGTAGCCTAAGAGCAAAAGGTTATATCATATAGTCTGGGTGTACAATATGCTATACCATCCAGGTTTATGTAAGTATACTCTATGAGGTATGCACAGCAGTGAAATATCTTAACACTCATTTTTTCAGAATATGTCCCTGTCATTAAGTGATGTATGACTACATATGGATTTTGAGCTTCTTAGAAAGGCATAGTATAAGTTGAAATACTTTCATGGAGGATGTCATATTTTCCCATATGAAAATCACCATAGTCTAAAACTCACAAAGGACCATTATTCAGATATTAATTAAATAAGAGACTTGCCTCTGTAAATATTGTCAAGCAAGACGAGTAACCTAATCTGGATACTTGCATTGACGTTTGATTTTATTCTGTTTTCCATATCTAAGTGGAGATGTTTTATTCTATGCAAAACTGTTTTTGTCAAGATTGTTTCCTCCTATCCAATAATAAATATCTTGTATGAGATTCAATAAGAATCCTCCTTTATCAAGCCTCAGAAGATATTCCTGCTTTCAAATTTTCAGATACTTAAAATGGCAACAGAAAAATCCAAATAAAATGTCTTTGATCACCTCTTCATTCATTAGTTGATCTGCTGCTTTATTCAGTGAACATATATTGAGTACCTACTCCATATAGAAAGGTACAGCACTTTGGGAGGCCAAGGAGGGAGCATCACAAAGTCAGGAGTTGGAGACCAACCTGTCCAACATGGTGAAACCCCATCTTGACTAAAGATACAAAATATTAGCCGGACCTGGGGGTGTGCACCTGTAATCCCAGCTACTTGGGAGGCTGATGTGGGAGAATTGCTTGAACCTGGGAGGCAGAGGTTGCCGTAAGCAGAAATCATGTCATTGCTCTCCAGGCTGGGTGACAGAGCGAAACTCCATCTAAAAAAAAAGTACAAAGATACATAATTCAGAATTCTTATCTTCAAGTAGCTAAAGGCACTATACTGTGTAAAGACACAAGACATTAAATTATTGAGCCAAATACCTATGACTGAGAGCAGGGATAGGTACAGAACAGGCACTAAATAAATATTTGTGAAATGAGTGAACAAACACAATGTAAGGATGCTTGTGCATGCTGTGATAAAAGCACAGATGAGACAGGTTCCTTAATCCATAACGAAGGATCTGAGATGAAGTATAAGGAAAGACTAGGAAAAGGAGGAAATCAACCGTCATGCATTAAGGGATGGGTTAGGAATTACAGGCATTGTGGTATTGCCAGGACATCAAGTATGAACCAGAGACTGCCTAGAATTAAGGTGTGAAATTCAGGTGGGCACCATGTCATGGAGGTCCTGGTGATCAGAGATTGAGTTGAGTTTTATGTATTTACCTAAATTATTGTTGGCTAGGTTTGTCTCCTTAGGAGAAATTCTTTCTTCTACACTGCATGGATACAAATATTAACATTAACATCCTTTTTAAATAAAAAAAAGGGACAGTAAAGTATGAAAATTGCAGAGTACATCAAATTTTCCACAAAGAACTTCCCTGCTTTTTGCTGTATTGGTGAAATTTGTCCACTTAATCCGGTTCCACTCTTTCTTTTTTCTTTTTGACAGAGTCTCGCTCTGTCACCAGACTAGAGTGCAGTGGCACAGTCTCAGCTCACTGCAACCTCCGTCTCCAGGGTTCAAGCGATTCTCCTGCCTCAGCCTCCTGAGTAGCCAGGACTACAGATATGTGCCACCACAACCCACTAATTTTTGTATTTTTAGTAGAGATGGGGTTTCACCATGTTGGCCAGACTGTTCTGGATCTCTTGACCTCGTGATCTGCCAGCCTCAGCCTCCCAAAGTGTTGGGAGATTCAATAAGAATTATATGAAGTGGATCACAGGTGTGAGCCGCCGCGCCCGGCCAGGTTTCACTCTTGGTCACAATTCTCTAGTGTTCATTATTTGTTTTATCTCCCACTTGAGGTTTTTTCTCACTTCCTATTAGTAGCTTCTCAGACTTCATGTTTGTGTATTTTTAGCACAAGAGCCAAATATTTACAGTTGAGCAAGCCAGAGAAAATAACATAAAAAGTTAACAATTCCGGAGAGGACACTGCATTAACAAGTCAGCCTTTTGTTAATTTCTTCTTCTTAGCAATACACTGATTTCCTGATGTAATCTCATCACATGTTTTAATTATGTGAGCCTCCTCATCTGTGATCCCAACGTGCTTTGCAAATATTTTATGTCAATTTGGAATTGAGCCATAGGCGCTCATTGTTATTTTATGAGCAAAGAAAGTTGTTGTCATTCAAAAACTGTGAACTTAGACACACTTCTGTGCTTGGTGCTGCAAGAACCTCCCACTCCCACACAATACCGGTAACTCTCTCGTTTGCAGCTGTGGGGACTGGTAACAGGTGTTGTTTTCTGATGCTTCTGCACCTTGCATAGCAGAGATATAATAGCTCCCTTAACTTCTGCACTTCCCTGAGCAATGTGTACCTCTGTGGAAGGAGTACAAGCTGCTGGGAGCACTATTTCCCACTTTTTAGTAGCTGTATTTCATTAAGTACAGTTCAAGGTAAGGATGAACCTTCAGGAAATAGTTTGTTTATGAAAGATCTTGTAAGCCATGATAAGGAGTTTGTATTTCATCCTGAGGACATATGAAATAATTGGCATACATAGAAGAGTTAATATGATCAATTTGTCACTGAAAAATAGAAAGCTCCAGCTTCACTGAAGATAATGGACTGGAGTCCAATAAGCCTGAAGGCATCTAGACCAGTGAAAAGGTTGTTAAAATAATCTAAGCTTGAAGGGATGGTGGTCTATATCAGAATAATACATTGCAGATAATTTTGAAAGTTATTTAAGGGGAAGATCTGGCAGGAGCAAGTGATTCACTGGATAAGTTTAAGAGAGAGAGAGAAAGGAATCAAAGATAATGTCTAATTGAAGTACTGGGCAACTGGGACTATCATTGAGATGAAGAGCAGATGGAGAGGACCAGGTTATTGGGTAAAGGACATGAGTTTGTTTTAAAAACTATTTTATATTACTCACAAAACAACAGCTTTGGCTTTTTCTCCAGCTAAACATGTACTGCAATTCTTTGAGGTGAGAAAACTTCTGTTCTATGTGTAGTTCCTCATCTAGATCTTTTCCTAGTTCATTTAGATGTTGTGCTAAAATAGGGTTTGGCAGACTACGGTCTGTGGGCTAAATGTGCCCTGCTGTCTGGTTTTGTATGGCTCACAAGTTAATAATGGTCTCTACATTTTTAAATGGTTGAGGGGAAAATGTTTTAAAGCTTATTTCCTCACAAGTAGAACTTCCATAACATTTAAATTTCAGTTTTCATACATAAAATTGTGTTGGAACACCACCATACCCATTCATATATATGTTGTACATGGCAGCTTGTGTGTGTCATACAGAGTTGAATAGTTGCAGCAGGGACCTTATGACTTACAAAGCCTAACATTTATGCTAGTTGACCATCTACAAACATATTTGCCAATCCTTACTCAGTGATCGTCTCATTCTTGAATTTGATGATCCTAAATGTAAAACAAAATTCTTTTTAAAAATGCAATAACATTCTAGTTGAGGGATCGTGTAATTTTGGTTGGGTTTTCAGATTTATGAACTGTGTCAGCCACCAGATGCTCCAGTGTAAAATGTATTAATGCATTTAATTACTATCGACTTTTTCTAATATTTATGATAGCAGAGCATCATGAAAGTGTATTTCAGAAAAGATGTAGTTAATTCAGGTGGAAGAAAAAGTTGAGATGGCATCTTAGCTAGATTTATCTTTATGCTAACATTAAAAAAAAATAGCAAATGCTTTCTTTGGGCTGCCTCAGGTTGCAGTATCATTAACAACACAGCAATATTTTATGTTACAGTAAACTTTATTAGAATGTGTTAGGTAGTGAGGTGATGCTGTGTGCTACGTGGTAGCTGTTATAGCTGAAATTGGTTTGCAGTCATGCTTCAGCCTATTTGCTTTTAGAAAAAAATAACTTTATCCAACCAACCATAGTAATAACTGTTTCTCAAGTAGCATCTCATACTATTTTCAGGATTATAAGTAAGGCTTGATACTATGAGACGGATTTTTCTGCTGCATACAAAGCAAGGCACTTGTATATTCACTTGTTCAGTTTGCTTAAAGTGATAGAAAATATTTCAAAGCATATAGAAATGTATTCCTTTTCTTAATATATATCCTCAGCCAATTAACAATAGCTGATCTACAAAGCATTATCCTTTGATTTGGAAACACTTGGGTCAGTTGACATCTATTTTAAAACATTGTATCTTTTGCTTCAGAGTTTCTTTGAGAGTTACTATCATATTTACATGACGGTCCTAATTATAAGATGTCTATGAGTATTGACCCTTTTGACCATGAAATAGTAAGTCTCACGTGGAAGCTATATAACTCTTAAATTCTTTTTGTTTATACTAATGATCCAATGTAGCAGCACTTTGGCCCATTGTTTTGATTCTTTTAGTCTTACCTATTCATTTATATTGAGATTTTAAATAAAATTAGAGCAGCTAAGACATATTTGTGTTTATTCAAGAAGACCATGGGTTAAGGTAGATATTGAGAAGCATTGGTGTATATTATTTATAGGCTAATGATGGTTTCCTAATCCAACACCCTTGCCATTTATGTCACTGGTTCATTTCTCCAGTTCCTGTAATGTGCCAACCCTTCTGTCCAGCATGACATACCTTTGCACATATGAATTAGCCTTGTTACCTTAACTCATGTAGCCTACTTGTGTTTTATGACCACTTTGAGTGATTCCCAAATGATAAACTCTATTGGCATTGGCTGAATAAATTCATGGAGACTTGTGTAGAGTATCCAAAACAATTGGGGATTATTTTGTGAACACTCTTCAGCCTTGGACATTGCCTGATTCTTGAATTATTAAGTACTGATGGTGTCGAAGACCCGAGTCATTCCTGAATTGCATTCTCTGGTTCTAAACTTTGCATTCTCTCGTTGTAGAATCATTCCTCTCCCCCCACTTTCATCCAGTATGTCCCTGTGTTTGACGTGGCTTTCCATTTCTATCTTTCTTTTCACAAGCCTTTCCAGTTTATGGTATGAAAGCAAGTTGAAATTAGAATATTGTATGAGATCTTCAAGAGTCAGGCATTAGACTTTGTGGAGTGCCTACCATGGACCACACTTTACACAAGCTGAAGTCTAGTTTGTGTAAATCTCATAAGTAACTTTTAAGGGATGTATGATTATTTCCAAATGAAGGAAAAGAAGCTCAAGGAGGCTGATGTTTTGATCAACTAACAAATCTGGAGCCTGACTTCAGCTTGGGTATGTGTGGCTTTAAAGCCTGTGGTTTTT